>JASAMX010033215.1:0-28861 GCA_030248175.1 Microlaimidae sp. YZB2_3
AGGTCATGCCCTTGAAGGACTAGCCACAAACTGGACCAGAATCTAGACGCAGATTCAAGATGTTAGAGCCAGTCTTTAGCAGTTGCAAGAAACCTTTGAAGACTTAACGGGTACCATTGCAGATCAGCTGCATACCAGAGTTCAGGCAGAAAATGAGACAGTAGAGCAGTTTGCAGTTCAAATTTGTAAGCTTGTAAATGCAGCTTACCCAGCGGAAGCATACTCGCCTGTGCAGCGTGATGAAAACCGAACTTGTTACTTCTGGAACGGTTTAAAACCCGATATTAAACGTGAGCTAGGCATGGTTGATCGTCCAACTAAGTATGTACAAGCAGTTCTAAAGCTAGTAAGGCCAAAGATTTAATCAAAGCAGACTTGAATAAAAAAGCTCTTGTCGCATACTCCGCGCCAGCATCTTCTTCTCAACGTGGTGGGGGAAGTACCTCCATCCACGGGGGGAGGAATGCTTGCTGGATGCCGCGTTAAGGTGCTAGTAATAGAAATAACCCGCAAATCAATAAAACGACAGTAAAGCCGTCCAATCAAATAATTGAGGCCAACAAGCAACAAATAGTCAGGTGGTTAGTAATCCTCCTGGAAACACTTCTGACAGACAATGGACACAGGATGGACGTCCCATTTGTGATTATTGTAATCGTATAGGTCACACAAGTCGTAATTGTTGGTTTAAACCCGGAAATAATAGGGGTAAATTACATAGAAGGGGTTGAAGAATATTTTTCAAATCGGGTGAACAAATAATAATAACAATAGGTTTAATAATCAGGAATTTAACAATAATAATAATGGGTATAATGATGTTCGCCAACAAAATTTCCAAAATCCAAATAATTATCAACAACAAAACTATAACCCTCAACAAAATAATTACCAACAACAAAATTTTAATAATTCTAATTGTGGCTATGCGCCTCATGTTTTACAGCCAAACATGGGAAACGGTAGCTACCAAAACGTGCAACAGGGTCCTTCAAACCAAGTAGCGGCAGTCGCACCGCCGCAGTCGCACCACCTGGTATTACGGGGGGTCCGAGTGTCGCTGCAGCGACAGCGGGATCTAGAATTCCACCTGCGGTCGGATGGTTGAACCAGTTTTTCTGCGGGAAGAGAACGATCAATATGGTTTTTCTCTCTTCCATGGGGAGGCCCCAACCGACACCGCCCAAAAAGGGAGTTCTGCTAAAACGCTAAATATTGTTGGCCCCAGCTGTACGGTTGAACCAATCCAACTTTCTTGTCATCATTTAGATACACTAGCTACTAACCCATACATTTTGAATCCTTTGGAAATGACTTCAACTGCAGGAAAGAGACGCAGAGGTAGACAAGAGGATACTACGTCTGAGAGTGTCGTAGGTGGTGAGGAGCAAAATGCAGTAGTTGCGGGGATAACACTTGGTCAAAATACAAATATAAGTACCCACCCAACCCACCCCATGGCGCAGGCGGAATCGGTCCCACAAAATAATTTACAGGATAGTTTGCTATCTATCACTCCGTCCATAATGAGGGCATACTGCATACATGTTAAATAAAACTGCTATAAATAATAAAGTAAACTTTTATTAACGTTTTACACATTATTTTAAATTTAAAAGCATAAAAAACCTCAAATTTGGAAATAATTATTAGCTAAAATTAAACTTTCTAATATGTTATGCTACCTTAAACTAAAAAGTTTCTCCCCCAGGGGCAACGGTACCTTCTCGACAAGGCCTCCGCCCCTTGACTGTACTGGAGTACTCTTACCAACATTACCCCCCCTTAGGGTTTACTTTTTTTCCTCCTCTCAAAATAAAATCTTGGGCACGCTCACTGTGTTTTAGGAGAAAACTTGTGGGAAATAATAAATGTTGCAACGTTACTTGGACTGGGAAGTTTCGTCGCTAAATAAGCTCTGTATGAGTTTCTCCCGCTCCTTCTCTTCTTCGTCAAAAGCGGCTTTGGCACTCCTCTTCCCACTCCCAGTGAGTATTTGCTCCACGTTCTTTCCCATTTCCTCGATATCCGAATCCTCCGCCTCGCTCTCTTCGTCTGTGCTCAAGATTTCCTCGCTTCTTAAAGTCCTAACAAAAACGGAAAAAACATCACTATACGTCTGTTGAATGTTGGCATCAAGCAAAATAAAGCTTTTGTTATGACTTTGCATTTCATAATAAATAAAAATTTATACACTAAAGGCCGCGGTTCACACCGGAGTGATAGTGGATAGTGAACGGGCGCGTTTACATCATTACACCCTCATTGTTGCTGCGGTATGAAGGGTGTGCACTGTGCGTCACCTATCAGCTGCCAGTTCAGTGTGAACCGGCCTTTGATTTGAACCACTCGTATCTGGCTCTTTTAAAACTGTTAGGTAATTCAGTCTAATTTTCTCTCATCATGATGTCACAATAACGTCATGAAATTCTTTTAGCGTCATTCTGGCTAATATAAATTCGCTAAAACTGGTCCCTACTACCATTTCACTAAAAAATTTTTTAGTCACTTGAAAAGAAGGGTGTTTTTACTTTTAAAAGTTCTTTTTTTTCTTAAGAAAAAGTTACACCTTCTTTTTACTTTCTCTTTTAATTCATCCTTTCCTTTCCCCTCCCCCCTTTAATTCCAACTTTCTTTCTCTTCTCAGATTTCCTCTGCAAATACTAAATAGAAAAGAGAAAGGGCAATCCCCGCCCTTTATATCTCACTTCCCAACCCTAACACCACCCCCAAACTCTCAAACAACACCAGCCACCTCCCTTCCCCTTCCTTTCTCCTCTCTCTCCTCTTCTCTTCCCTCTCTCTCACTTTCCCTCCTTCCTCACCCCCCTCCCCCACCCCCCACACCCCCCCGCCCCCCCCCCCCAATGAGAATTTTTTCAGTTTTTTTTTAAAAGCGGAAAACGGCATTTCAATGTTAACATAATGGGCAAATTTTTACGTTACTGTTTGTTTTTTGACTGGATAAATAGTGCAGGGGGGGAGTTAAAGCATACATGGGCAAATTGGTCCGGAGTGTGGGGGGGGGGGGGGGTTAAACCCCAAATTAGGAGGGGCTTAAAATCCGAGAAACGCAAAATACCCATATCGTTTTTTTTTCTGGAGTACATTTTACCCATATCGTTTTTCGATTTTAAAGAAAAAATAGGTAAAAAATGCTAATTTTAGGTCAAAAAAACCTTTTTATTGCATTTTTGAGTTTTTTTTGCTTAAAACATTCATTTTGACCTCAAAACTTAAGTTTGGAGGCAGTTAAAAGTCAGTTTAAAGACATTTTTTTTTCATTTTCCCAAAAATAGTGGAGGGGGTTAACCTTTTCTCCCCCCCCCCCACTTCTGAGTGTGGGGGGTTAAACCCTCTCCTCAGAATTTGGGAGGGGGGGTTAACCCCATCCCCTCCCCCCATGCCCATGTATGGGTTAAAGCTAAAATCTATAATATAATAATATTATACTTGTTTTGAAGATCAAATATTCGTTGACATTCCTGTCGGTGCCTTTCTTGAGTTTCAGCCAGATTTATTTTAATATTGCCTCGAGCAAATTTTGAAATGCCTAAAACCAAAGATTTTTGTTAAAAACAAGATTTATAAAATCAAGACAGCAAAATAAATTATTTTTTAACTGGTAACTATGAATTGGTGATATTCTCTAGAGCACCGACATCCGGAGCGAAGTTCCGCTATTTAGAGCTCCGGAGCAACCCCCGGAGCTCCGCCCTGTTTTGGTACTGATTTTATAAATAATTAAAGACTAATGCCATAATATTATTTTGTCAAAATTTTTTTGCATAATAATTTTTTTTCAAAGCTTATTAAAAACAATATTAAACTAGTCAGGATTATAGTCTGTATTATTAGGACTAATAATACAGATAGAACAACCTTAATCATATTTCAAGCTTAAATAAGCTTGAAATATTTAATTTAAGAGGCGGAGCTCCGGAGCATGATATTAGATGGTAGGAAAATCACCATTATGAACTCATTTGTTACAGTTTATAAAATTTGCATTTTGTTTTGCCAGTTTTTGTTTTCACTAGCTCCGGAGCATGATATTGGATCCAGGGGATGCATCAGCGCGCACTGCTCTGCGCTGATTGGTCGCAGCCACGTAATTTTATCTCCGCTCCACTGACTGATCAATATTCGCCGTGTCGTATATCTTCTATCATATAATTTACAAAAAATAGGCAGAGATTTGTAAAATAAAAATTTACTAAGGTCTTTATGAAATAGGCCGCTGGTCACTAAAAGTGCCAAGAATTATGTTAAAAAAATCAGATACACAATTTGGAATGATTTCATAAAAATCCACCCTGTAAGCGGGATATTAATGTCAAATTTTAGTGTTTAAGCCAATTATTTTATTAAATAAAAAAAACCTAAATAATTTCTTTTTTCCTCATAATTTCAAATTTTAATTTTTAAATTTTTATAGTCAATTTCATTTACCCGATCCAGAAAAGTCGGAATTTTCTTTCGCTTGCTGAGTGGAAAGTGTCCTTATCACGTCAATACGTTCCCATCGTGACAGCGATGATATCTAATTAAAAAAAACTTGTAACTTTATTCAACCTAAGAAAAAAGAAGTCTTGGAAGGTTAAAAAACGGACTAAGTTAAAAAAGTGTACATGTTACGTTACTACAAATGTTTTTAACAACGCTTTATACTAAAAAATAATCTTTCCTACACCTTTTTTCGTTTTCCCCGATTGTCAAAACATTTTTGAAAAAATCCACAACACAACTGTCAAAGTTTTGAGGCATTGAATTATTTTTCACTCATTTCTTACACCTTCTTAGAATTTCATCGCTAAGTACACCCATGGATTAATATTTATATTAAACTCATATTGACTCATAAAGAGTGCGTACTTCGTCCTCTTTGACACCGAAGTCCCTGAGCATTTGTGTGGCATCCTTCAAAGAAAGTTTCCTTAAGTCGGCGTCAGTTCCTGTTACCAAACGTTTTGGCTGCTCCTTTGGGTTTTCATCCTGTTACAAAAATATGAATAAGAATTAATAATAGTTTATATTGTTGCAATAACATAAATAATCATAATGTGACGACCCAAAGTGGAAGCGAAAATAACCAGGCGCTGAAAAATTAAGACAGCCAAATTTATTGAAAAATTTGGCCGCTACAGGAATTGAACCCGTAACCTCCAAAGTCGACTCTGGCGTGCTATCCATTACACCATAGGCCGGACAATGAAAGGGGAAAGATAATCACTTTTTATTAACGCTCGCACTTTGAGTTTTCACGGAGGGGACACAATATGTCACACCTTCCCACCAAGGGAAGAGCTGCTCTCAGCCTCTTCGATTCAATCCGCACACCTCTACCAGCCCCAACAAGCCCGTCTATCTTCCGTAGAACGGGGGGTACACTGGTATACATACCCGGAGGTGTGTATCGGCCACCAAATATGTGAAGACCCAAAGTGGAAGCGAAAATAACCAGGCGCTAAAAAAATTTAGACAGCCAAATTTATTGAAAAATTTGGCCGCTACAGGAATTGAACCCGTAACCTCCAAAGTCGACTCTGGCGTGCTATCCATTACACCATAGGCCGGACAATGAAAGGGGAAAGATAATCACCTTTTATTAACGCTTGCACTTTGAGTTTTCACGGAGGGGAGTAGGGGACACAGTGTGCCACAATAATAATAAAACAATAACAAGTAAAAGTTTTCAGTTGGAACCTTTTATTTTCTCGACTTTAATGTCAAGATATTATAAAACGTAACTTACACAAAATTATGCTTTGTTGTATCGCTTTGTTGTTAATATTTTTAATGTCTTCGTAGTGGCGTAGTCGTGGTGACTATTATTCTTTGTACGCGAACAAACACTATGGAAAGGTTGGTGCGTTCGATATAGGAAATATAACTTGTAATGTGATGAAGCGGGAAGAGTCCTCGGAATAATAACTTTATATAAAATTATTTCGAGAAAAAACACCGAAAATGCATAAAAGTAAGAGAATGTCCGAGTTTGTGTTAAACAGTGTTATAATTATATTGTTAAATGCATGTGGATTTCTCATGTAAAAATTCACATGTCATGTAAAATAAAAAAATTGTAAACGCGAATTTTCAAGAACAAAATTTTTCAACAGTATTACTGTTCAAAAATTCAAATTATTCGAAAATATTCCTCGTTCTAACATAAAATAATTTACACGTCGGTTTCAACACAAAACGTAGAATATTTAACAGCATTATGCGAATAAACCTCATCCTGTTTGCGTTCAAGATTTTTTGTTTCCAAACTAAAAAATGTTGACGCAAAATTCCCAGATGAATTTTTTTTACATAATACTGTTAAATAACTCAAATTATTTAAAGTATTTAACGTTTCAACGTGTAATATCATAATTTATATGTCGGATTCAACAAAAAATACTCATCTAAAACTTTTATGATCGCAGTTGTTTCTTGGTAAATGTGCGTTTAACCCGTAGAATAAGCGACAGAATTTCGTAAAAAACTTTTATTTAAATTATTTCACAAACAGTACAAAATTCCACAGGACATTGTCGTAGATATTTTGCTATATGAAAAATCTACACTGTGGATTTTTCAATATAAATTAAAAATAAAAATGTTTAAAACACAGTTGGACATTCTCTTTTCTTACATTCCTCCTGACAACACCAGACTTTTTGCAGCCGTTCGTCACCAACTAAATGCGAACATGGTAAGAAAATATTAGTTTTGCTTTTAATCAAAAAATTCTAATAAAAAGCACCTTGTGAGGCCTAGAAGAGACCCTCACGTAAGAAAATCCTTCTCCACAGCCCGTTGGGTCGGCAATACCCGTCGTGTCTAGGAAACATTTCCCTTTCATTGCAGAAATGTAAGCTCTGGTTGTATTCCATGGAGCACACTTGATCTAAAATTAATCTATTTTATTAGATATACGAACAGGCAATATTTAGTACAATTTTAGAAGAAATAAACTTATATTAGGTATAAACCTTAATGATCTTGTAAAAACATAATTTTTGGTCAAAAAAAATCAGACTTGCTGATAAAACAGTGCAATCATGAGTTTATTAATTCGCATAATGGGCGCGCTTTGTTTTACGGCATAATAGTGTACCAAGACGACACTTATTTAAGTTTGTTTTAGCTTATTTTGCTGTAAAAGGGCACATGCAAAATGGAACGTGCGGAAATTGAAATGACTATAGTGCGCGTGCATCTGCGTTTTGTCTTGCAAGGGGGAGGAGAGGTGTGGCGGATTCCACAGGTGTTTCATTCTCTGTGATAACGAGGAATTAGAGCACCATGTAAAACCGTCACACTTGAGCTACACCCATGGTTTATGGTAAGATAAGGTTGCTTTGTGGTCCTAATATTTTGCGGAATGTGGTCTTAATTGGGTGTAAGTTGAGGTATTTTTTAATACAGAAAGTTAAAGTTTTCCAAAAGTTAGCAAAAGCTGATGTCCCGCTCCTTTTCGGAAGGTCTCTAGGTCCAGAAAAAGATACATTGAGCAGAAGCACCCTTATACGTCAACTTACACCGGTTGAGTTTTTAAGATTAGGTTTTAGAAACAGTCCTTATTCTGTTCTTTATATATACTAATTTTTAAATTAGAGTTTCATATTTAAAATCAAGTACATCTAAACATAACTTTTCACTATTCAAAAAGTTATTTACAGCTACAGCTACTAATGGGCAGTTCCGGTTCCGGATGTTTCGGACAAAATCTGGAATTACGATTCCGGTTCCTATTCCGGAATTTTGGAAAATCTTAGTTCTGGTTCCGGTTCCAGGGGTTCCGTAGTTCCACCCATCAAGGGGTTCCGTAGTTCCACCCATCAAGATTTACAGCACCAGGGAAACTATCAAATGCTGGCTTCACAATAACAAACAAAGCGAAATATTTTTATTACTTCGCTGTCCATGGTAACTTGGTCCTGCTCATCTTCGTCTTCTGGAGTGAAAAAATACTTCTCTCCATAACCCGCATCCTAAAAAATGTTTTTACATTTAAAAATCCACTACTTCCACTTCACAATAAATATTATCAGACCAGTAAATGGTCCTACGATGGGTAAACCCCCTTCCGGTCAAAAACGAAAAAAAACCAAATTAATATTAGTAATTTTTAAACTATCAGTTTTTACCGATTTTTTTTCTAAATTTATAGCATTTTTGACATACTGCACACGTCTGCATTATTAATTTTTTTTTTGAAAAAGAACCAATACTTTTAGTCGTTGCTGTGCGATAGCCATGCTGTAATACGCACAGGCCATTTCTGGGGTAACCATTGCTTGGATTTCTTCTTTACTCGGCAGCCTAAATTTTTATTTTTGTAGCGTCCTCAAGAAATAGCGTTGTTACAACTTTAAAAATGCTAAGTGACGAGTTGTATCATGATATAAAGCGACAAAATCCTATATGCCACCAACACACACTTGATAATAAAGTGCAAAACACTACCAAATTCTAAAAAAAATAGCTCTTAATAAATTGTATGATGATTGGAGAAGATAAAAACGATTGAAATATAACATAGCCATACTTATGCCTAAACAATAGTTCTCGGGAAACTAATACTTATAAACGCTAATTTTTAATATTATACGATTATCAAAAATTGTGTTTTCCGTTTATTATGTTTAATTTGTAAGTTATGAACGCGCCAAAAAATTTTAGACCAATTTTTTTGTTTTTCACGATTATTTTCCATTTGGATTTTTGTTCCCTTTCATTTTCGCCACTTGGCTCTTAGTCTTGGGTTTAGGTTTGCCGGCTTTTTAGTATCCAGCTTTACCATCTTATGGCTCTTCTGGACCATTAGCTTTAAAAGCAATAAAAAGTCAAATTACCTAAAATTTTCTCTAAGCACCCAAAAACTTAGTTCTGTTCCTGGTCCAAGGCGCTTAAAATCGGAACATTGTTTTAACCTTTTTCTAACACTGCTTTCGGCCTGAAATAATTATTTAAGATTTACCACAATATAATAATTTTCTTTTTAATTTACTACCAAACTTAATTTAAAATAAATATTACGATAAACATAAATAAAAAATCTTGATATATTAATTAAACTGTTATTCAAACAATAGTTTAAAAACAAAAAAATTATATGCTTTTACGGAAAGAGACACACTTGAACCGTGTCATTTGCTTTCCGTCTTTCCGCTTGCACTTTGAGTTTTTACGGAAAGAGACACAATGTGTTGTTGTTGTTGATACATAGTCTGAAACTTATCTCCCCTAAGCAGATTATGCAAAGGAAAGGCGCGAAGACAAACCAGGAAGGAGCCAAAAGAGATTCACCTCCATAGACACAATGTATCACAAAATGGTAAAAATGTTTCATTTAGCAAAATGCACAAACCAGATGCTTATTTCCTATAGTCCGAAAATGTCCACCTCAGACTAGTCCACATATTTTCTGTCTAAAACAATGCCCGGGGAGAAATGGCCTTTTTTTCTCGCTCTAATCTTAAACCATTTTTCAATGCTAGTTTTTATTACAAACTACCCATCGGCCACACAACTGAAATGTAATTTTTATGTATTTTTGGGCTTCATTTTTTCTATTTTGTAAAACTAATGAGCTCTGGATTCTTTTAAAAATGTTGTTTTATTTTAAAATTGAAAATTAAATTTTAAAACACGTAACTGAAAACACCAGAACACATTATTTTCAGCTATATTGGATCGAAAAAAATTACTGTCTATTAAGAAGTTGACTATGTGCAGTGCAGGGAAATGCTATCGGTTTCATTTAACGATATACCACATATTGTCGACCGCCATAGGCTAATAAATATCTATTATCAATAATTTTAAGCCAGTTCAAATCAAAGACAAATTGTTTAAGTGGCGAAATGCAAAGCCACTTTGATGAGAATGAGTTGTTCAGTGTTATTGTAATAATTAAATTAAAATTACTTTATTTGGAAAGGCCGCTCGAATGTCGTCCATTTTTAAACGACGGGGTCTATGGTTACTGTTCCAAAATAAACGATATATAAACACCTAAAATTAATATCATTTTATTAATTTATGGACAGATTAAAGTTAGCATCATCAAAAATATATAACGAAAAATGTGCAGCTACTGAATTTTTACTCTTGCCGACCCAAAAGAAATGATCTAGACCCTTTAAACGACGTCCCATGAACATAAGGTATTTGGGGTATACGCCCTACCCTCTTAAAAACTAATTTCCTTCCCATAAACAATCCGAAAAGCTGCCCAAATATAATTAGGTTAGTTTCCCATTTGATGAAAGCAAGTTCGAAATCATTTTTTTGCGTTGTTACGCTACCTACTTCCAGAATTACGCTCGCGGTTTTTTTATGCTCCAATTATTACATCAATTTTAATTTTCATTAAAGTAAAAAAACAACGATAAACAACAAACCAATAAAAAACAAACCATCAGAAAATCTCGATCAAAATTGGTATCTCGCTTTGAATTTGGGCTTGGAACGTCATACAAAGGGCACAACTGTCCAACGGTATACAATCCATTATCCGGACGAACGAAAAATCTAAAATTTAAATAAAAATTAATCATACAACTAAATTATTTAATTTTACATAATTTTTAACGTGTTACGCGTCATATGCTTGTCTGTCTCATTTTTGTCTAAGTATGCGAGTGAACTTACCCACCTGTGCACAGTCTGGAAATGCCCCCTTTCTACGGAATATTAGCGGCTGTGCAGCAGCTGCCCCCCTCGCCAAAAAATAAGAAAGTACATTTTATGGTGCCATGTTTCACCTATTATGACGCCATCATCGCGAATTTTTTGCAGCTTTTAGCCTATTTTAATACAATTAAGCCATTTTAAAATTTTGCTTTTTTCCCTTTCATTTTTCGCCTATTTTGTAATCGCCCTCCCCCCGAGGGGGTAGTGGGGATAGTGCACATGTCTGAACTAAAAATGCAAGCGTTAATAACAAAACACAATTTTCTCTTCCTTTCATTATCCGGTCAATAGTGTAATGGATTGGATAGTATAGTACACCTGATCTCACTTTGGAAAATACAGATTCATATGCTGCCTCTGTCAAATTTTTTAATCAATTTTGGCTAATTTTTTGAATATATTTGACTGTATGATTGTTAGCGTCTTGTTAAGTTGGGATACTTTGGAGCGTACAAGCCAATATTCGAAACGGTTACATGAGATCATCAGTCATTTATTTAAAATACAGAATAATACAAAAAATAATAACAAATCTTAAAGTTTGTTAGTCTGTTTATTTTACTTTTTTAGGGCAGAGGTGGCCCGGCTATGGTATTCTATATGAGCGCCTACAACCCTGTATCAGCATTGTTGCTGGTAATAATGGTTTTATGGAGTGGCCCTACGCCCACCTCTCACAGGGGATTTTATAGAGTGGCGTGAGGTTAGAACTATTAAACTATATAACATAAAACATTAAGTATGTTTTTAAGTTCGTTTAAATTGGTTTAGCAATTTGGACTGCAATCAATTGCAACTGTGGTAATAATAATACAAACTTAAGGATTTCGGTCAGTTGTAACAAAAAAGACACGAACTAAGTGCAATTGTCTTGGTCATATATCGCTCAAAAACAAAATGTAATTTTTATTTTGCAAAGAAAATTTTATCAGTGGGTTTTTCAACTACTGTCAGTGAGATTCATAGGTGTCGGTCCATGATTGAACCATGAGACTAGATACGACACACTTTTTGAAGATCTAAAGATACCTGGTCAAACATTATCAGTAGAAGGCCAGGCCAGTCCAACTCCACTCAGTTGTAATTCCCAAGCTCTCAAAAGAAACTTTTTTTTTATTTGGACAGACTGTACTTTACTTACCCGTTTTTAGTGCGTACGACGAGAAAGTCCGTGTCGTACATTTTGTGAGGGTATATAGGGGCGCGGTAAAGATTGTTTTCCAGGGACTGGAGCCCTTCTCCTGCGCTAAGAGTTCCGAGGAATGGAGAAGTGTGCGTGAAAGCGGTTTCTCCGAATTCAAAATTGGGTTCCGAATCCTTGCCCGCAGTCTAAAAAAAAAACGATTTTTATGAACATTTCAGATCATAAATGTTACACAATATCCGACAATCTTGTTTGGCTGGTGTAGTTCCAGTTTCAGTGAATGAATTATAAATCCTTAGCGTTCTTGGAACAGCATCTTTTTGCCCAAAAAAATTGTAATACTTTTTGAATATTTACTAGAAAAAAAGGTCTTATATCTGGAATTTATTTTTTTAAAATTTTCATCATTTATTCCCTAAAGTACTGACGTTTTGGGTAAAAATCAATACAATTCTGCAAGATTGTTTGTTACGCTTTTAAATGATCGATTTTATATTAGTTTAAAAATTTTATTGATGTGAAAATTGAATTTCTGTGATTTTCTTTGCTGCAACCAACGTTCGTTTGCTCCATAATAACGCACTAGATCTTGGCTTAAAATAAGAGGGTGTTTTTTATACTCAGAAAAGTAGAGGCTTTCGATATATAAAAAGTTTTGGCTTTTCTAACCTGGGCTGTTTTTAAACAATGTAAATTTGACGAAAAGTGGGCCCCCGAATTTAGTTCTAAATTGGTTTAAAAAATCGTTATATTGCTGTTATTTTTAAGAATGGATAAAAAAATAGGTTTACGAACTCGTTTGTAGTAGTTTTTGATCTTGGAGGCCATGCCGGGCTGCTGCATGATGGGCGGATGTTCCTCACAGAACTCACAGAGGACGAGTTCCCCATCTCGTCCACTCAGATCCTCTAGTTCCCGCATAAAGAAAATGTCGCCGCCGCCCATCGACGCCCGCTGCTCCTCTCTCAACTAAAAACAAGGATTTTTTATTATTTATTAAGTTAAAATTCGAGAGGCCGAGAGGGTATGCAATTTGTGGAGATAGTCAACCCGAATCTGAAATCAGAAAATGTAACATCTACCGGAGTTGAAAAATATGGGGAAAATCCACCAGGAGACAGAGCATACCTCCTAAAAACTACCTAAGAATGTGCGCGAATTTGAGATGTGTATTTTTTTGGCTAAGAGGCGGGAGGACTAGAAGTAAAATTAAGCAATAAACAAGACGAAACTAGTGAAAGTCGTTTGTCAAAATTATTGTTTGGAAAAAAAATTGTTTGCAAGATTTTGAGGCTAGGTTGCTTTGGGTGAACCAAACTGTAACACAGCTCACTTTTTCTTTCTCCTGTATGTAGAGTTGTAGGGAATTGACAGGTGCGTAGCGATCCAAAAACTTCTGCATAGGACCTCTCGGTCTTTTCAATAAGTTCCGGTAGAAATGGCGAAGTACAAATGCGTTGAGATGAGTTGGGAAACATGGCCGCATGAGGTTCTGAGCCGGGGTGGAGTGCTGAATCATACTGCTCCCGAGACTGTTCAGCTGCTGAGACGTGCCCTAAAAACAAAGATTATTACGACACTTACAAAAATTAAAAAGCACGTAAATGTTGTTTCAATATTAAATATTCTGAAAATTCTAACAAAATTAAGTGTGATCTACATATTCCTGACACCTAAATCGGTTTTCTAGCTTGTTTTCAGACTGGCTAATGACATTTTTCTTAAAACACAATCATTAAATCAAATTAGATGAATTCCAGAGTTTTACTTTAACTTGTCTATTAAAACTTTAGTGATAGGTATCAGGAAGCAGTAAATCTAGAGTATAATCAATGATCGCACAATTTGAATTTTAATTTCACTAAAATGCCATTCTAAAGTGAAAAATTTAATTATTAATTATTTTAAAAAAATTATTACCTTTGGCAAATAATATTCATCGTTTGATAAATTAAAAGGATCTTTTTCTGACATTTCTGTCATGGAAGATTCCATTTCTTCCTCTTCTTCACGTTTTCTTCGCTGCACTTGACCAAGAATCAATTGGCTTTTCTTGGTGAATTGATGTTCCTAAAAAGATTCAACGAAATTTATTAATAGTTAATTAATAGTAAATTTATTGCCCGCACAAAATGCTTTCTTGTTTAAATTATGTTAAATAAATTGCTTGATAACAAAACAAATTAAATGCCATTTTTGGGTTATTTTTTACCTTTTAACACTTTTTTTTTACTTTTTCAAAAATGCGTTTAAATTTTGAAGAAATCATTGGTAACGCCCAAACTAGGCACAATAAAGAAAGGGAATAGTCGAGTCGTATTTTGAAGAGAAAAATGTATAATTTAACTACATTCACTAATTGGTTAATGTTAAGGTGGTTAATTTAATTCTTTAAAGTCTTTCTTTTAGTCCTAGGACCCCCAAAGTTTAACGAAGGTCTGTCAGAAGCTTTTAAATTTTTAGAGATTGCGAACGTATGCATGCGCTAGAAACAAAAAACATACCTTCCTGTCATATTTTAAAGGGCTTTCTTTTTCTCCGTCTTTGTCATCTTTATGATGATGATGATGCTGTGAGTCTTTAGCGATGTCATCGGGTATCCCAAACAGTTTTGGATCGTCCCACATATCCAGCGTCAACATTTTAGGCGGCGGAATTTTATCCTAAAAACATATTTACTTTTAAGTTGTTATACAAAGGAACATTATGGGGAGCGGTTTATGACGCCTGTCTTGTTGTACGCATGAACGGAAGCACGAGCACCTGCTCTAAACTTATTGAACCCGTGATATTTTGTCTGAGCCTAATTTGTCATCGATTAACTAATTAATTCAAAACACGTATGAAACTTAGTTAACACTCAAATAATTAAAACTGTTTTCAAAAATTTGATGGTGCAATAGCGCCTGTTTTTATGGTGCGATAGCAAGCAAGGCTAGTACAACAACATGGTGCGATAGCGCCTGCTCACACTTCACACACAATGTTTTTATGTAATATGAAGGTTTTTAAGCATGTTGATATCTGTTTTGGTGGTAGATATGAACTTTTTGTTCAAAGATGATACTGGTCGTGTCCGCTAGGGGGGAAGGGGTCCACGCCAGGGTAGAAGTTAAATATTTTTTTAGGGGACGGGGTGTTTGGACCTCTCTGGCTGTTTAGACGGTCGATCCGGGATTCATATTCAGGTAGGCGGGGGAGAGGGGCAAGGGCGTAGCCAGGTTTGGCTGAGTGGGGGGAGGGCCTGAGGTACAGAAACGGGGGCACACTAAATATGCTTCGTAAAAAATGACATACGGGGGGTTTGGGGGTGAGGGAGCCACCCCCCAACTATGGGGGGCCTGGGGGGCGTTCGCCCCCAGAAAATTTTTTAGAAAATAGGGCTAAAAACTGCTATTGGAAACCCTATTAAAAACTTTCCAAATTTAGTAATTTAGCAGTCTCTATGAATCAGTATTTTTTTATTTTAAAAGCGGGTGCTTCAAACTTAACATTGCACTCATAGGTTAAAAGATTTTTTGCTTACAAAAACAGTTTGAGGCCGAATGTCCCTCTGTAATTTGAGGCACTTTAAACACAAAAATTCTTTAAAAAAATTTTGTTAGATAGATAGAATTTAATAAAAATATAAATTGCTGTAATACTACAGCTATAATTGAGTCAAAATTTAAAAAAAAACTGCTATAAACTTTTTTGATTCCAACGTTTACAGTGACAAGCATTGAAAACTATTAGTAAACATTGAAGTATGGAATTTTCTTGATTACAATACAACTTTTTATTTCAATAAACAACCTAAATGGTTATTTTTTACATAGTCCTTTGTTGTAGAAAATTGATAAATTTTTTTTGACTGATACAAATAATTTTTGATTGATATTAAAAAATTTTTTTATGTATTTTCTTATTGATCTTCAATTTTTTTACATTTCAAATTTCTTTAGCCCATCTCAGTGGCGTAGCCATGATTTCATATGGGGGTGGGTGGTCTGGGGCGAGGGGTGCCCGCATCCGCCCGAGACGAAATTTTTTTAAATATTCAAAACTGCTTAAAAATAACCCCCTGGCAATGGCTTGACTTTGACATACTTTTATTTTTATTTTTATAACCGAATTTCTATACAATTTTGATTGATTTGGCAATGAAATTATAGTATAATACCCAAAAAAAATTTTATTAACAAAACTGATGTGTTTAAATTTTGCGCATGAGTGCGGATGTAGTTATAAAAACAAAGATAATATTATATCACTGATAACATTACTTCTATTCTATATAAATCTGACCTTCCCGCGTAGCGGTAAAAATTTTTATATTGGTTCATTTATGGTTTTAGAATGCATTATGATTTGCAATAAATTTTTTATAACACAATGCTGAAAAAGTAAATTGGGAATCTACACAAAATGCCAAGCTTCGCTAAGAGAGGGGAAAGCGGAAGCTATGTGCTGAATGGCACAATCCATTAAAATTTAAACAAAAACTGATAAATTATCAATGTAAACTTCTCGCGATTCGCGAAGCGGAAAAAATTTACGTTTTTTGGGTATTTTTATGCTTTTTGAACGCATTCTTAATGTTTCTAAATTTATATTTAAACAAAAATTTTTTTTTCCCAATATTAAAAACGTAAGCCTTGAAAAAAATTTGGGTTTTTTCCGATTTGAGGGGGGGAGAGCGCCCGCCCCCAACTCTACCTTTCCGTTCAGCCCATTTCACTTGGGAGGGGGGTGGCACAAGAGTTCAATTAGGGGGCATTGTCTAACTGACCCACCCCCTGGCTACGCCCCTGGGCGGGGGTTAGGGCTCGGGGATCCGATTTTTTCAAAAAGCTGTTTTAAATCATTAATTAAAGCGTTTTAGGCGTAATATTGATTTTACTAAAAATAGCCTAAAATACTTAAATAGACTTTTCTATATCAAATTTACTAAAATAGGTTATTTAGGCCAAGTGTATAAAAACATTATTTTTTGCTGAAAAACAGTGTTTTTGACAGGAAACTTAAAAATTATCAGACAAAAGGGAGGCGGAGGCCCCAGGTTTTTTAAGAGAAGCGGAAGGGGAGGGGGGTTCGCAATTTTGGCTTTATGGGATGTTTTTTTGGTCTAGTTATCGTTCACCCAGTTATTGACCAAACGAGAAACTGTCCGTAATTGTTAATGGTAGGTTGTTATATTTTAAATTTAATTAGATATAATAATTGAAAATTAATCAAATATAACATAAATATTAAATAATAAGATTTTTACAACATCATCAGTGTCCCAAATAATGTCGTCTTCCCAGCGATAATCTACCAATTCGTGATTTTCTACCGGAAAAATGGAATGAGTAGTGGACGGTTCTGTTGGAAAATCTAAAAACCATCTTTTTTATTGTATGTTGTTCTTTAAAACTTTAATTTAAAAACGGTCCAAAGAAATACTACAATACTTATATCAAACTTGTGTGGCTTAAATTTTGGCTTTCAGCAAAAACAAAAAAAAGATTTTAAACAAAAAATACACCATCACTACGACCAATATGGTGAAAACACCTGGGCCTGAAAAAAGTAAAAAAATTTTATTAGTGATTGAGACTGGGACTCTTAAAACCAGTTCACACCGATGTTGCAGCTGATAGCTAACGCGCGCGTTTACATCACTGCACCGTCATTGCTGCTGCGGTATAAACGGTGTGCGCTGTGCGTCACCTATTCAGCTGCTTTCCTAGTGTGAACCAGGTCTTAACGGAATTTTTTTGTGTTATTATTACAGAAAAGCAATGACCGTAAGCTATGGAGTTCCTTATTTTAGTGATAGACAGGTATCCAAAAAAAATTGTTTTGTTAATCAAAAGAATTAATAAAGATTTTAAACAAATTTTAGATATGATAAATAGTACAGTTTGTAAAAAAGTATAAATTACAAACAAATTACGAATAAATTACCCGCCGATGCTTTTGAGACAGGATTGTGACTTGAAGGTTTCGCCAACATATGTGCTAAGGCGCCAGATTTCACTAAAAAAAAACTTGTAATCATGAGCGTAGCCAGGATTTCGGAAAGGGGGGTCCAACCCTGAACAAAATTTCCAAAGGGGGGTCCAGGGGGTCCAATCCAAATCCTGAACGTCATAAAGGACTAAAACAATTTTCCGCGCTTCGCGCGGAGTGTTTATTGCCTTGTTTATGTTACATACTTCATTATTTTCCTATTATTCAATAAAAATAAGTCTATAAAACAAAGAAAATAATTTTTACAAACAATTTGATACCTTAAAATTTTTGATTTCTAATACATTAACAACTGAAAAATGAGTACATTGATTGAATTACAACTGACTGAGCAATGCAAAGTGCGAGAAAATGTTTTTAAAATTACTTCTCCTAACCTTTAAAATTTTAATCCCATTATACAGCAATCTAAAGGGGGGGGGGGCGTCCAGCGTGGTCGTATCAAGATTACAAAACAAAGTAGGTAACACAAATTTGGAACTGGAGACCAATTAAAACATTAAGAATGTGGTGGGTCCAGCGTGGTCATATTAAGATCACAAAATATAAAGTAACACAAACTTAGATGTGGAGACTATAATTAATCAAGCGCTGAGCGGAGCGAAGCGCGAGAAAATTTTTAAAAAATGGCCGTTCTAGACCTCCAAATTTTTACAATTGGCGAGGCGACCCAAAAGGGGAGTCTATGTCTAACCCAAATTTTTTTCTTTTGCCGACCCAAAAGGGGAGTCTAGACCATACATGGGCACGGGAGGGTTGGGGGAGGGGGTTAACCCCCTCAAATTCTTAGAAGGGGGTTTAACCCCCCCCCCACTTAGAAGTGGGGGGGGGAAGGTTAACGCCCCCATTTTTGGAAAAATGAAGAAAAAAAGTCTTTAAAATGACTTCTACCTGCCTCCAAACTTAAGTTTTGACCTAAAATGCAATAAAAAGGGCTTTTTAACCTAAAATTAGCGTTTTTTACCTATTTTTCCTTTAAAATCGAAAAACGATATGGGTAAAATGCACTCAAAAAAAAAAAGATATGGGTATTTTGCGTTTCTCGGATTTTAACCATCCCAAATTTGGGGTTTAACCCCCCCCCACTCCGGACCAACTTACCCATGTATGGTCAAGACCCCCTAGACCCCCCTGGCTACGCTCATGGTTGTAAGCACATTTTATAATGAAACAATTTTTATATTTAAAAAAAAAACACAAAACAGCAGTGTATTTTGCGTTTAGTTGAAAAAATAAGTTATACATTTGTTAATTTGAAAAGTCTGAGTGCATAGATGTGTATGATTTGTGAAGCTGGAAGTGAGGTGTGGCCTGTAGAATGTGGATATTCCGGTTAAACGAAGGACCCTTTGAAGCCAGAAGGGGGCCCTGAGGGGTATGTACTTCCTTTACAAATAAACTATCACTACAAATAAACAACACAACACTCATCACAACTAAAAACCCAAAAATCTTGGGGCTCACCTTTGACCCCAAGCTCACATTCAACACACACATATCGCAAATACACACAGCAAAGCACGCAAAACACTTAAAATCATAAATGCACTAACAGCAACATCGTGGGGTAAACCAAAAGAAACACTCACTCATACATACAAGGCAATCACTCCACCAATAATCGAGTATGCTAGCACAGTCTGGGGCCCCACAACATCAAACACACAAATTAATAAACTGCAAACAATACAAAACACTGCTCTCAGGGTCACAACAGGGCACGCCAAAGACACAAACCCACATCATACACACAGAGGCTAAAGTCCTCCCAATAGCAACACATATTCAACTCCACGCAGAAACAGCAAAATTGGCAGCCATGTACACAAACAATCCACTCAACTACATAACACAACCTGCACCCAGCAGGCTTAAAAAGCAAACAATCAAGTTGTCAACAATTCAAGTTGTCCATTGCTCAGCGGTTGTGGCTAGTTTCGGCTCCGAATTTGTTTATAAATTAAGCGTTTTACTGTCAATTTTTATCCAGAAATATTAGAATATGGTATTAATTCCGAAGTAATTTGTCTATTACAATTGTTTTATGTGTTTTTTTTTCATAATTTATGTATTATTACTCCAAATTCGTAAAAAAATTTGATGAATTTTTTTATCAATAAAACTGCGCAAAGGATCTTTGACGTGCAGGTTCAACACAGTTTAAACTGGTTTTGGAACACTTGTTTAATATCGTAAAAAAGACGATTAAGAGCGACTGTAGGCTGAAAATGAGTGTCTTCAGATAAAGCTGGAGCAAATGGAGTTAGAAAAATGTAGTTGGAGTGACAAAAAAGACAAACTTTGTCGTCGTGTAGCACAGTTAGAAAGAGAAAAAACGATTGATAAGTCTATGGTAGCAGACATCTGCGAAGAAGTGTTTGCACGCCTTCTTCCAATGATTCTTACTCAAATGGAGAAAAAAGAAGCTGAGCGTGAGCATTTCACCATGGTGGTGGTTTCTGGCTTAAAAGAAAGTGATACAGCAGTGAAGCATTGAATGAAACATTAAGCAATGTGGAGATAGTTTCAGTTTACAAGCACTACTGTTTAGGAAAATTGTCACCTGGATGACCTTGACTACTTAAAACAAGGTTTGCATTGCTCTGAGTCAAAAATAGCATGATTCGATCTGCTGGACAGATAAAAAACCAAAATCAGTATAGTAGGGTTTATATACGCCCCTCGCTCACTGAAGAGCAGCAGGTTAAACAGAAACAATTAATCGATTCTAAAAACAATATCATGTAAAATAATAAAAACATGCGTCTTAGTATTCAATACGCCAATAATGGTGATCCGTTTTTGTATGATGTGGAAAGTAAAAAGAAATAAAAAAATCAGATTCTAAATAGGAATTCAAGCGAACCAATCTAGCTTTAAATAAGCCAAATCGTGCTTTATATTTTAATGCTAGAAGTGTTAAAAAATCTCTCGAAGAATTTGATTTTTTAATTTCTGGAAATGATAATTTCAGACCTGTGCACTGTCCCCACCCGGGGTTAAAACGGGGGGGGGCAATTCCAAAACGGGGAGGCACGGGGGGCAACTTTTTTGAAACGGGGGGGACAATAAAACGGGGGGGGGCCACGGGGGGCAACTTTTTTGAAACGGAGGGGCAATAAAACGGGGGGGCAAAAACAGGGGGGGGGGGGCGCGGGGGGGGGAAGAAAAAAAAGGAGAAAAAAAAAAGAAAAAAAAAAGAAAAGAAAAGGGAAAAAAGGGACAAAAAAAGCGAAGATAAAAATAGGTCTAAAATAGCTTAAATTGCATTGAAATAGGCTAAAACTGCAAAAATTTTGCAATTATTGCGTCAAAATTTTTGGGTCCTTTTTTATTTTCCCACCGGGCGTGGCAATAAAACGGGGGGGGGGGCAAATCCTCCAATAAAGCGGGGGGGGGGGGCATTTTCAAACCGTGCACAGGTCTGATAATAAGTATCATCCTTTTATTAAACGTCTGAAAAATAAAAAAACAAAAATTATGGCGTAAAAACAAAAACAACAAACAAAAGGAGTTAAAAACCGAGTATAAAATACTTTGTAAAGAATATACAACTATTATAAAAGAATACATTGCTAACCAAGAAGATAATATTTTAAGATCAGGCAATATTAACTGTTTTTACAAGTTTGTCAATAATAAAATTAAAACAAAAGAAAATATACCACCGTTGTTAAAAGAAGATAATACATTTACCAAATCTGACAATGAAAAAGCAGAACTTTTTGCTCATTTTTTAGTTCTGTTTTTACTAAAGATGAATAGATGGAATACTGCCTGATTTTAATCCCATTGTTACTAATACCTTAAGTGATATGTCGTTTAGTGTAAGTAATGTTTTAAAAGTTATAAAAAATTACCAAATAAAATGTCAAGGACACCTGACAGTCTGCCAGCTTATTTAAAAAAAAATAGCGACAGGAATTGCTGTACCATTATCTAAAATATTTAAAAAATCCTTTGATTCTGGAATTCTACGATTGGACTGGTTAATAGCTTTAGTAATTCAATTTTTTTAAAAAGGACCAAAAAGTCATAAGAACAATTACCGTCCAGTTTCTTTAACATCTTATTCATGTAAAATAATGGAGCATATTGTTAAAGATGAACTTCTTGTTTTTTTTAAATATTTTTTGTCCAGGTGCCAATATGGCTTTCAAGCAAAAAGTTCAACTATAACCCAGCTTCTGGAAACTTTAAATGACTGGACTTTGGTTTTAAAAAACAAAAAAATGATTGATGTAATTTATTTGTGACACGGTTTCACATAAAAAAGTTACTCTATAAATTGCAAAAACTAGGCTTAAATGGAAAATTTTTAAATTGGATAAAAGGATTTTTGGTAGGTAGAACTATGAAGGTAATAATTAATAGTGTTGAGTCAAAATCTTACAAAGTTGAAAGTTCTGTTCCTCAGGGATCTGTTTTAGGTCCTTTTTTGTTTTTAATTTATATTAATGATATAGTGGATTGCAGTGGCGTGCCCAGGGGGGGGCGGGGGGGGCGGCCCCCCCCCCCCCAAATCCGGCGAAGCCGGATTTTTTTGTAAGGGGGGACCCTTACGTTTTTTGAATTTTGGGAGAGAAAATTTTTTTTTCTTAAATATTAATACAGAAACTTTCCTAATGCCTTCCAAAAGCATATTAATAGTCAAAAAACCAAATTTTCCCCGCTTCGCGGGTAGTTTAAATTAACAATTTATCTCAGTTTTTCAATTTCAAATCGATTTTGCTGCTTAATAGTTAAGGCATACATGTTAAATAAAACTACTATAAACACTATTAACCTTTTATTAACGTTTTAAACACATGTTTTAAATGGATAAGAATCAAAAAACCTTAAATTTTGTTTTAATTATCATCTGGAATTAAAATTTCTAGTGTATTTTAGTGCCTTAAATTAAAAATTTTCTCCCCCCGGGGGGCATTCTGCCCCCCGGACTCCCCTGACAAGGGGCTCTGCCCCTTGACCCCGCTGGGGGGCTCTCGCCCCCCAGACACCCCATTACTGGGGGGCTGCCGCCCCCCAGACACCCCATTACTGTGGGGCTGCCGCCCCCCAGACCCCCCATTTCTGGGGGGCTGCCGCCCCCCAGACCCCCCCTTAGAGTTACTATGTACCCCCCCCCCCAGACCGCCCCCCCCGAAATGAAATCCTGGGCACGCCACTGGTGGATTGCATTCATCATTCTAAGATAAAGTTGTTTGCAGACGATGCAAAGGTCTATACTGAGTTTTCTTCTATTGATCATCAGGAGAACGTTTTTCAGCTAAAGCAGGATTTAAATCGTATTAAATTGTGGTCAGATAATTGGCAATTAAGGTTATCAGAAAAAAAATGTGAAGTTTTACACATTGGAACTAAGCTTCGGAAAACAAAAACAGATTATTTTATAGGTAGCAAAACATTGTCCAAAACTAAAACAGTTAAAGATCTTGGCGTACATATATCAGAAGATTTAAAATTTTCAATGCACTGTAAAATTATTGCTAAAAAGGCTTTAAGAATTTGTTCATTAATTTTTCTTACTTTTAATTCTAAGTTCAAAAAATTTATTACACACTTACACTTCATATGTCAGATCTATTTTGGAATACGCTAGTGTTGTGTGGAATCCCTATATAAAACAAAACATTAATTTGATTGAAAAAGTACAGAAAACTTTCACCCAAAAATTGTTTAAAGTTTGTCATTTACGTCCACTAAGCTATGAAAATAGACTTAATTATTTAGGCTTACAAAAACTTTCTGTAAGAAGAACCATATTTGATCTATCGGAGTGTTATAAAATTATTCATAAAAACACAAATATAAACCCTGCAAATTTTTTCAAATTTAATTATAATTCTACAAGACGCCATTCGTTTAAAATTAAAGTACAAAAAAGTAGAATTAATGTAAGAAAATTTTATTTTTCTAACAGAGTTGTTTCTATATGGAATGCTCTATCCGAAAATCAGGTTTCAGTTACTACCTTGCTTAGTTTTAAAAAGTCTCTTGCTAGTGGTTCATTTTGGGGCTTTTTTCTAAGCCTTTGAACCATTATTCTAGTAAAACATTTTGTTGTGTTAATTTTTTTTGTCAAATTTGTTATTTTATAGTATTGATATTTGTTTTGGTTGTATTTTGTAAATGCAACAATGATTGATTCGCATGTTATAGTGATAAAAAAATTGTTTGTACTTTTTTTATAGTTTTCTTTTTTAGTAACTTTACTAGAATAAACTATTTTTATTTATTTCTATCTTTTACAACAACAACCATATATGAACACGATCAAAAAGCTAGGGGGAGTGTTTACCCCGGTTAAATGACGATTCAAAATCTAGGGGGGTCGAACCCCCCTAGCTTTCTAGGGGGGTCGAGAGCCACCAGGAGCGTGCTGACCTTCAGGCAGCACCCAACGGGCCGGGCCTACGGGTACCAACCATCTGGACCTGGTTGCTGGATCTTTTCTTTTATAGAAACGAATTCAGCTTGGCATGGCCAGAGCGATTGTTGTTGTACATCGGCTATGCATGACAGTCTTCCATCTAGAAAACTAGTGGACAAATGCAGCTCCTAAGTGTGTGGAGTCTGTACCACTGCCTTGCAGGCACACCTATGCTGCTCGTGTACGACGTGAAATGTAAGATCAGAAAATCAGGCGGCAACTTAAAATCCTTTAGATAAGACCTCAGACAGGGTGAACACTGCGCGCAATGAACACTCAAGCGGTAAAGGTTAACAACATTGTTATCAAAGTTGGACAAAGAGTCTCAAGCATGGGGGGAAATTTTTTTGTCCCTCCTGGCTTGTCTCAGCGCCTGCCCTTTGTATAATCTGCATAGGGGAGATAAGTTTTGGGTAATGCAACAACAACAACCCGGGGTGGAAGATTTTGAAACCTAGAGGAGGGTTAGGTGGGGTCCAATTTCGAAAACAAAATACTTTTAAACCATTAAAATAGTTTTTTATAAGATA
Source organism: Microlaimidae sp. YZB2_3 (assembly GCA_030248175.1). Taxonomy (NCBI): domain Eukaryota; kingdom Metazoa; phylum Nematoda; class Chromadorea; order Desmodorida; family Microlaimidae; species Microlaimidae sp. YZB2_3. The sequence continues at coordinate 24,797 of JASAMX010033215.1, forward strand.
ATACTACATTTTATTGAATAAAAAGCGATATTTAGGTAAAAAAGGTGTAAAAACATGAATTTGTGTTAAAAATTCACGTTTTTGGAAGAAAATTTAGTATAAAAAAATTATTTAAAATTTTCTCAAGAAGGGAGGGGGGACCCAAAATTTCGAGGCTATAGGGGTGGACCTCACCCTCCCCCCCATTGTTCGTCTATGACAACAACTACACAACAAACATTCCAACAGACATACATAACAAAACATACAAAGCACTAAAACAACAAAACCACACAAACACAGTCACAAACCACATTAACAACACTCCAATAAACCCAATACTTCAAACAAAAGAACAAGCAATAAGCAACAAAGAAGATCTTCCTCGCGGGGTCAGGAGAACCCTCGCCCAACTCAGGGCGGGGAAATCTCGTTTCTTCTACTCTTACCTACACAAAATCAATCCCACACAATACACATCACCAAACTGCCCGCTATGCAAAACACACATAACACAACATCTTTTCACATGTACACACATTAACGCGACCTTGGGACCGGAGGACCTTTGGGCGAACTCCGCAGCGGTTTCTGATCTCCTCAGAGAGTGGGAAGGAAGAGGTGGTGAGCAAAGCGAGGAGCGTGCCTGACGGAACCACCCAGGTTTAAACGAAACTCTGGTTACTGACAAACGAAAACAACATATCGTCGTTACTATGGCAAAATGAGCCACTGTCATTATAAAATACACGTGACTGTGACTTATTCTGCATTTAGTAGGGTCTTGTTTTAATTTAAAATGAGTCACAGGCACGCATATTTTACACGAAATGTGGCTTATTTTGCCGTAGTAACGATGATATGACAAATTAACACATAAATTTATTTACTAACCAATAAAAACCTAACGTTATTTATGTTTTGAAAAATTCGCAATAAAATTACAGAGCAATAAAAACGACTTAATTTACCCCGGATATAAAAATCTACAATGAAATGTGCCAAACATCCGCGGCTTTGAAAGTCAAATCCGCAGATTTTCTTATTGCTTATTTTCAGTTTTAAAATTACATACCATACATACTACTAATTTTTTTATAGATTTCTAACCTCCTTACACCAGGGTTTTGGAGGACTGTTAAAAAATAAAGCAATAACCCGCTCAAAAATGCAACTACCAATTTGTTCTTTAAAATGTAAAAAAAACTATTATGGGTAAAGTGCACCCCAAAAGTAAAAAAATTGGTATGGTAAGAAGAATGCATCAAATAGAAATCCGATTACGAATCATGCATCCGAATCCACATAGAATCTAAAATCTTCAACTACTGATTTTAAAAAATGAATAACATCAACCCTACAAACAATCTTATTTCAAACAGAAAGCAAAATATTGGCATTTTTCAATAACACAATATTATTTCAAATAAAAAAATTATCATAATAGATTTTTGCTTGATTACGTTTTGCTTAGCAAAACTAAGGTTTAAATAGCTAAAGTTGATCGTGGGTTGAATCTTTTTAAATTTATAAGTTTATTATGAGTACAAAACCTATACTTATAATTAATGAATGGTCTGTTCTTACAAAATGCCGTGCCGAGAAACTAAAATACTGGTAAATAATTTCATCTTTTATTATAATGCTAAAATATAAAAAAACCAGAAGGGCGAATAAACATAATTTATTGGGATGTACAACACAAAAATTGGTATTTGAGCTATTTAACCCGTTCCCTTAATTGCCTTTTCCTCGATTACAACTGTGAAACCTTCGTAAGACCTATGTCGTACTTCCGTCATACATAATTTTTTTGCGCGAATAGTGTCCAGTGAGCGAGAAAATTGAAATGGTTAAAGGTGTACGGTAGCAATATGCAGATTATTCTTACGGATAGTGTATTATGTAGGATATTTAATGTTGCGAAATTTGCATATTGCTACCGTACAGCTTTAACCATTTTAATTTTCTCGCTCACTGGGCACTAATCACGAACACAAAAACTATGTATGAACGACTTAGATCATGCGTAGAGTTTTCCGCGGTAAGATTTACGTACGAACAAAATTTGTCATAAAATACCACCACCTTGACACGAAGGTTTCATTTTTGTCGTACAAAGGTTTCACGGTTGTAACGGGGGAAGAGGCCATCGTGAAAACGGGTTAAGCAACAACTATTTAAATTATTTCAAAACATTCGAGATATATAATCTTAAGATTATAAGCTAGGAAGGGGAAGATCTATACTATCGGACCGACCGGTATGTTTTTCCCAGAGTGAAAGAAAAAAACGAGGGAAAAAATATCCCTTGACTCCGGGCATAGATGATTACAATCCAACTGTCCAAGAAACGATACCGCCACTGTTGGCTGAAGAATTAATTGTTAGAAATAACTTTTTTTTAGCTAAAGCTCCTTTGAGATTCCTTCCGCAACTTTGTTCTTTTTAAAACTTACAGGCGGTCATGTAGCTTTCGTAAGATCTGGTGTGCTGCGTGGGTATCCATCCGCACAGGGGCTGCTTTCCCGACTGAGCTTTCCGGACCATTTGATCGCGAACGTCGTCTCCGTCCCAGATCACCTGATCCTCCCAGGATATGATGTTGACTGGTAGGAATGCACTGGGAGGATAGGATTGGGTTCCTGTTTCACTTGCTTTGGGCTCCTCCTGTAAATATTAAATACAGGCAAATTTTTGTTAAATATATATACAAGGAAGGAAGGATCTTCCAAAATGTCAAATGATTAAGTTTTTTATCAGAAGGGCGCCTCGAGAAATACCCTGGCCTCAAAATTTTACCGGACTCCAAAAATATACGCTAGGACTTAATTTTTATCGTAAACACATTTTTTTCTTTTAGAAATATTTTATAGTTTTTTGTGGAAAATTTGAAAGTTTGGGTATAATGCCCCCCCCCCCCAAATTTGGGGGGGGGGTTGTGTCAGGGCCCACTCTGAAATCTGAAAGGCTGCTTATCTATGACTCCCACTACATAAAAGATAGAGCCAGCCTTGGTATACATTGCATAACTAACCTTTTTTGGCAGGTTTAAATTCCACGTTTAAAGTGAGGCCGGATTAAGGTAGCCCCAGTTGGTCGTACGATTATCTGGGGCTGGTCCGAACCTCCAAGGGGGAACGTCGCTTCCGGCAGCCCCGCCCGTCTTTCCTTTTTCAGTTCCAGAACTCTCCCCATCCGCCGCTTCTTCCGGTCTCAGCAAGAGCAACTATAAAAACCATTGTCAATTTAACGAGGGGAGCACGTAACTCAGTAACAGAAGGCAACTGGTTTTTTTTCGCTAACTCCTACGTCCAAGCTGGCGCCCAGCCTCCAAATTTTAAGCGCCAGCTTACAAATCTAGGCGCCAATTATAGAATTTTTTATGTAAAAATTTGGGACTAATTAATAGTTTTTTATACACTATATTTTTAATGATTTTGTAGTCAAACGGTTGTTGTATACATTTTAAACTTAAAAAAACTTTTTTCTCTTAATACTCGACAATACAATATACTCGACTACAAAAACGTAAAAAATTTAAGGGAGAGTTATAATTTTACAGAAAAGCGTTGAAACAAACCCAGGGACTCCATAAACCAAGTTTGGGTTGTTAATTCAATTGACATGGTTTAAAATTCCAAGGATTTTGGACAGATAGTTTTCAATTTTTTTTTTCAAAAAATGGTTGGAATTACTCGTGTTTATTCTGATATTTAACTTTAGTTATAACACTATCATTATCTGGATTATTATTTTTAATAAATTTTTAAAATAATTGTTAATTTTATGTTAAAATCAAATTAATTTGCAGTTATTTAGTAAAAAATAGAAACATTTTACGAGAATAGTAAAATCATGGTTTTAAAATGAAATTGATAATAAAAAAATCTTGCCTTTGTAAGGATGTAATAAGTTTTTAAAACTTGTATGTTCAGGTTTTTTATCAAACAACCTGCGAAAAAAATTATAAAATTTTTTTGGTCGTTTAATTCTAATAAAATTTTTTTCTCTGGTCGACAAAAAAAGCTGGCAAAAATACTTTCTTCTTGTCCAAAAATCTAGGAACCAGGCGAGCGCCTCGCC
>JASAMX010033216.1:0-12582 GCA_030248175.1 Microlaimidae sp. YZB2_3
TTATTTTAAAAAGTTTATTCATAAAGTTTTAAAGTATTTATAATTTTTCTTAATTTTTTGTGCAGTTGTCTTGTAATATAAAAGTTGAAAATCTGGGAAGTAATAAACAAATTGATGCTCTTCAAAATTATTATGAAACACTTTGCTCTGATTTATATTGCAAGATGAACCACATAAATGAAGTGTATGGTTCTTCAGATTTTTTTATTAAAAAAAAAATCAAAGATAAATTGTATGGGGTACCTGTAATAGAATGTCTGTAAAATCTGTTTAAAAAGAATGAGAAACAAAAAAAGTCAAACCAGTTTTGTAGGTGGTTTATTTTTTCAGTTATATTAGATTTATAAAAATTAGAGCTTGAATTCTGATTTTTTTGTTTGTTTTAATTGATTTTTTATTTTGTTGTAATTTTAGGAATTTTAATTTTTTGTTGGTTTTATTTTGTTTTTGCTTGCTATTTATCAAATTTTATTGATGTTGCTGTATTTGTATCTTATTTAGTAAATTTTTTAGCTTCAGTTGCTTAAAAATTGTTTGAAAATGAATTTTGTAACTGAGAAATTATGAATATTTTTGATTTTCATAATATCCACACAATATGCAAAAAACGTGTTATATGCGTTCGTCAAATTGACTTCGCTTCAAAAACCGGTCCGGTCGGGCCCTAATGTTGTTGTGGTTGCATTACCTGAAACTTATCTTCCCTATGCCGATTATACAAAGGGCAGGCGATAAGACAAGTCAGGAGGGGCGAAAAAATTTTACCCCTATGGTTGAGACCCTTCGTCCAACATAAATAACGATGTTGGCAACCTTTACTGCTGGGTATTTAATATAAATAGATTAACTGAACGACGACGCACATAACACATCACAGCATAGAAAGAAGAAATGGCAAATATAATGTGTGCATACATGGGCACGGGGGGAGGAGTTGGGGGGGTTAGTTTAATCCCCACCAAAATTCTGAGAAGGGGGTTTAACCACCCCCCTTTCACCCAGAAGTGGGGAGGAGGAGAAAAGGTTAATTCTCCCCAATTTTGGAAAAATGAAGAAAAAAAAGTCTTTAAAATAACTTCTAACTGTCTTCAAACTTAAGTTTTAAGTTCAAAATGAATGTTTTAGACGATAAAAAGCTCAAAAATGCAATAAAAAATTTTTGACCTAAAATTAGCAGTTTTTTTACCTAGTTTTTCTTTAAAATCTTAAAACAATATAGATAAAATGCACTCCAGAAAAAAAACAATCCCCTTAATTTGGGGTTTACCCCTTAATCCCCCCTAATTCTGAGCAGTCTTGGTTTTAATTCCTGTAAATTACAAATACCACCGTATTTACAATACAACATTTTGAAGAAACAAAAAAATTATCTTTTATAATATATAAAAAACTAAATAAACATTTTGTTATAATAACTGTCATTTAAATTGAAATTTTAAAAAAGTTTTACTTTTAAATCTCATTCTAAACAATGTCTGATATTTAAAATTTTTTACGGTTTACTTTTAACACCTTTAACGGATATTACATTACAAAAAATAAAAACATCGCCAGTGAGAGACACAGACAACTTTTCAGCAGGCACCAAGTAATGTTTCATTTTCTTTAACAGAAGAGAACACTGCCAGGGGTGAGTATAAGAACCCAAAATTATTTCAGAAAACAGATTACATGCCTGCAATAAAAATTTATTTAATTATGTATTAGCAATAAAAAATAAATATTTTTTATAAATTTTCAATAATACAATTTAAATTTTGTACAGAAGAAAACCAAGCAGATCGGTTAATAGCGAAAAAATGGGTGGGCGGAAAAGACCCGTTTTATTAGTGGGAATTGTCGAGAAAGCAAAACATTTTTTTTTCATTTCGGCACTAAAAGCCAAAACGATGAACTAATCCTGGATATTATAGTGATAGTTTAATTTGTTTATCTAAAGCTATAGGGTTTTATTAAGCGACTTCCACCTTCTCTTCTCTGAAAGAAATAGTAGGATAAAAAAACAGGAATTTTAGATTAAAACGCACTTTTGTAGCATTTTAAAGTTTTTTATTGCTCAAAACACGTTGGACCTAAAACTTTAGTTTTAAAAAAGTTTTTCTTAAATTTTCTATAATTAGGGGGAGGCGGTTCTGATAAACCTCATTAAGTCCAACCTTCCGTTCTGTAGTGAAGAGTTTAACTCTCCTTTTGAGGATTAGTGGAATTGATCCTCCCCTGCCTACGTATGCCCTGCCCTTTGCCTATTAGATAACCAGAATTTTAATCAAACTTTGCACTGCAAGTTTACACACAGAGAAAGCTTTTACTGAATCATCTTTCAAGTCTTAAAAGGTATCTAACCAAAACGTTTGTATGTCTTCTAGAAAAACGGACCTTTTTCGCCTCGGTATTCAGAAACACACCTCCTAGATTCCAGTTACTTTTTTATTAAAACACCAAACAAACATTAATAGTCACATCATGTTTAAATAAAAAAATACACCCAGCCGAATAACTGAAATTATATTAATTAAATAATTTTAAAGGCCAGATATTTTCTGCATAACAAGTATTTCTTTGTAAACGTAAAATTTACAAGCTTTCACAAGCAGGATTAAGCTTGCTAAACAAAAACGAGCAACTTATTTACCTGCTTAAACGAGGTAAGTATGCTGCCATATCTTTTAGTACTTTACCAATTTTTTTCACAAAATATATTAACGGCCTGAAATTAAAACAAAAATCAATTTAGGAAGGCTTATTAGTACCGAATTCACAAAAATATCCCAGACCTATCACCATTAACGTTCACAAAGACAAGCAAGCTAAGGGGCAAACATAAAATACTTATTTCAGAAGGTTCGGTTTAGGAACATCCGAAGGCAAAATTTTTCACAGATCGCTGCTAGGAATTGTAGTCGGCTGAATAAGATTCAAATCATTTGCTAAAATTTTTAAAGCCTTAATTTCAAGAAATCTTAATAATTAAAAAAAGACGCTTAAATGATTTTTTGTGAAGCTACAGTGTAAAATTTTGCCTCTTTTTTTTCAATTTTTGTAGTTTTATTGTGCATAAAATAATTATTTTGTCAATTACGTACCGTCTTTCGATCGAAAATACCGTAAACCGAAAATTCTGATTATTGATTCAAAAAATAAAAATAAAATTTTGACTAAGCAAGTTTGATTGAATAATTTTTATTTGTTAATTTTGAGCAATTATTTAACATGAAATTTAGTCGCAGTCTTTTTTCTATAATTTGTTATTTTTTAGATTGTTTTGAAGAAAAAAATTTTTTAACAAAAAAAATATTAGAATAGAGTGCACCACAAACCTCTAAACTAATTTTTGGTTTTCTTATTATACCTGGATAAAAACCACTAAATTTATCCATAGCAAAATTTTCTGTATTCAAGCATTTCATGGATTTGCGATGTTTTTTTTCTAATTATAAGACAATTAACTAAAATTTATAATAATGAAAGCAAAATAAATATTAATTACTTTGAACTACGGCTGTCCCTTCGTGTTCAGGTTTCCCTTTGTGTTTTGGTTTTCCTGTACTGAAAGGGAGATATCTATACTTGATCATATGCTAAAAATGATTAAACTAATTAAATAATCAATTCCAAAATTACATTTGACAATTACCCTCGATGTTTTATTATATTAGGCAAAGACTGTGATTGGGAGTGGGATTCTGCCGCTAACCATAATAACTGTTCTGTGTTCAGATTTAAAGGTAAAGGGGAGTATGTCACCATAAATAAACGGCCTCCAAGTGCGTAGCCAAGGGGGTTATGGGGGTTGTAACCATAGGTGGGTGGGCAGCCTCTCGGATTTTGGGGGATATAAGGGGGGGGGGTCAAATTTAAGGAGGCGGGGGGTGTCCGGCAAGACCCAAATTTTGAGGGGGTGTACTCAATATTTCCGCGCTGCCTTAAAATGGGCTTAAAACGCGTAAAAAACGTAAAACAAGCTTATAAATGTTTTAAAACTGTGTAAAATTAAAATAAGACCTTATTGCAACTTATAAATTTTATTTTTTAATTCTTTTAATAATAATGCAGACCTGTGCACTGCCCCCCCGGGGTTAAAACGGGGAGGGGGGGCAATTCCAAAATGGGGGAGGCAGGGGGAGGCAGTTTTCTGAAACGGGGGGGGGGAGAAAAGGGGGCAAGCAGGGGGGAAAGAAAAAAAGAGAAAAAAAGGAGGGAAAAAAAGAAGGGAAAGGGAAAAAAGGGACAAAAAAAAGCGGAAATAAGTAAAAAAAAGGTCTAAAAAGGATAAAAATACATTGAAATAGGCTAAAAACTCCAAAAAAATCGCGATGATGGCGTTCATTCATATGTCAAAAATGGCGTCATATTTTTAGGGTACTTTTTCATTTTTTGGGGCGGGGGGGGGGGGGCAATAAAACGGGGGGGGGGGGCAAATCCTCAAATAAAACGGGGGGGGGGGCATTTCCAGACCGTGCACAGGTCTGATAATGTGTTTATATATTCTTAGAATTAGATTATAAATCATAGTTTTTTGATAATTACGTAATAATAGAATAGTAATTTATATTGTCTTGATTATAAACTCAAGTATCACAAACTTTTTAATCCAAATTCTTATATTTAATTCAAGATTATATACATACATGGGCGTAAGGGGCCAGGGGGGCTCAGCACTCCTGGGCGAAAGTCAAGTCGAGTTTAGGGTCGGCGGCAAGGGAAAGACCGGAGTCACCCTCTCTTCTTGGGTTGCCAAGGATAAAAATTTGGGTGGTGTAGAACAGTGACGTGCCCAGAATTTCATTTGGGGGGGGCGGTCTAAGGGGGGTAAGGGGGGTCTGGGGGGCGGCAGCCATAGGTCACCGAAGGGGGGGTGGTAGGGGGGGTCACCCCCCCCCTACGGCCTCTGAGACCTATCCCCCCCCCCTAAGGTCCATTTTTGACCCCTCCCCCCCCCCCCTTCGACCCCTTGAACCCCTGACCCCCTCCCTAAGGCCCATTTTCGACCCCTACCCCCATCAACCATATCCAGACCGGGAAACCCCCCCTACCAAAGTGATTTGGAACTGGCTAACACCCCCCCTACCACTTCATCTCCACCCTGGCTACACCCCCCTAATAATAATTAGGGTACCTAATTAGGCAAATAATACAACAAAAAAGGTACCTGCATAATTATGATGATGTTTTTTACGCTTTTTTTGAAAATTTGGTAGCACCCCCCTAACCCCCCCTAAAGATCATGAACTCCCTAACCCCAAGCACCCCGGGGTGTTTTTTTTTCAGAAAAAACACCCCGGGGTGTGACCCCCCCTAGAGGTCAAAAACCAAAACACCCCGGGGTGTGGACCCCCCCTAAGCCGTCGAAGGTCGGTGACCTATGGCGGCAGCCTCCCAATAATGGGGGGTTTGGGGGGCGAGAGCCCCTCAGCGGGGTCAAGGGGCAGAGCCCCTTGTCAGGGGGGTCCGGGGGGGGGGCAGAATGCCCTCGGGGGAGAAAATTTTTAATTTAAGGCACTAAAATACACTAGAAATTTTAATTCCAGATGATGTTTATTACAAAATTTAAGGTTTTTTTTATCCTTTTACATTTAAAACAGGTGTTTAAAACGTTAATAAAAGGTTAATAATGTTTAATTAATGTTTGTTGAATAATAGGAGAAAAAATGAAGTATATGACATAAACAAGGTAATAAACAATAATAACAAAATTTTTTTAGTCCTTTTATAACGCTTAAAAATTTTTTTCCGGAAGGCGAATTTGGGGGGGGGGTGTCCCCGGGTACCCGAAATTTAGGGGGGGTGTCAGCAAAATCCGAAATTTTGGGGGTATAAAACCCCCCCTGCCCACCTATGGGTATGATCACGCTAGACCCACCCCATTCTTTATGTTTTAATTGGTCTCCACTTCCAAATTTGTGTTACTTTGTTTTTTAATCTTGATATGACAACGCTGGACACCCCCCCTTTAGATTTGTTATATAGTGGTATTAAAAATTTAAAGGTTGAAAGTAATTTTAAAAACATTTTCTGGCACTTTGCATTGCTCAGCTGTAATGTTTTGGAAATCGAAAATTTTAAGGTATCAAAATGTTTGTAAAAGATTTTTTCTTTGTTTTATAGACTTATTTTTATTGAATAATAGGAAAATAATGAAGTACATGGCATAAACAAGGTAATAAACTCTCCGCGCGAAGCGCGGAAAATTTTTTTTAGTCCTTTTATAACGCTTAAAAAATGTTCTCTGGGAGGCGAATTTGAAGGGGTGTCCCCGGGTACCCCAAATTTAGGGGGGAGAAGGTGTCAGCAAAATCGAAATTTGGGGGGTATAACCCATACATGGGCACGGGGGGAGGGGTTTGGGGGGAGGGGGGTTAACCCCCTCCCAAATTCTGAGAAGGGGGGTTTAACCTCCCCCCCACTCAAAAGCGGGGGGGGAGAAACGGTTAACTCCCCCAATTTTGGAAAAATGAAGAAAAAAATGTCTTTAAAATGACTTCTAACTGCCCCCAAATTTAAGTTTTGAGGTCAAAATCAATTTTTTAAGCAATAAAAAGCTCAAAAATGCTATAAAAAGGGCTTTTTGACCTAAAATTAGCGTTTTTACCTATTTTTCCTTCAAAATCGAAAAACGATATGGGTAAAATGCACTCCAGAGAAAAAAACGATATGGGTATTTTGCATTTCTCGGATTTTAACACCCCCCTTCCTAATTTGGGGTTTACCCCCCACTCCGGATCAACTTGCCCATGTATGGTATACGTATAACTCCCCAACCTCCCCCCTGCCCACCTATGGTTGTAACCCCCCCCCCCTTTTTGGGCTAGCTGAGTTAAAAATTTGGGGGTCCTAAGAAAACAAATTTTTAAAAATTTTTAAAAATTTGGTAAAACTTCGCTCCGCTCAGCGCTCGACACTCACTTCTATGCCTTTTTACAACTTTTAAGTGGTTTTTAATGAATTTCAAAGACAATTTTTGAAATTTTTTCGTGCTGTCGCACGATTTTTAATGTTAAACCTTTTTAAACCTAAAATTTTTCAAGTTTAACTTAAAAAACAATGTAAATAACAGCAAATAGAATCACTTAGCGCGAAGCACAAAAATTTTTTACCTTTTTTACGGTATTTTGAAAATTTGGATTACAACCCCCTACAATTCCCCCCCTTTCGAAAAAATTGTATGGAGTACAACGCCCCCCTTTCCAAAATCCTGGCTACGCCCCTGACGGCCTCCCCATTTTTTTTAAATATACGTATACCTCCAAGGCAAAAAATATTAAGGGGATTACTTCGGAACATACCGCCTTTCCGGCCTTTCCGAACATCGAATTTTGAGATTAATTCCCATGTGCCCATGTATAGTGTGTTGATGTTTTTTGTTTATTTCAGTTAAAAAAATTTTCGCGAAACCTATTATTTGTCTATAACCGTCACAAAACAATAACAAACAAAAGAATTAAAGACAAAATTTACCTTAATTTGACGCTTCATGGTGAGCATAAAAAGAATAATAAAGTACATGACCAAAATGGGCCAAAATACAGGAATATTGAACACTTCAAAGAATGTGCAACAAAATGCGAAAAATATGGATTTAGTTGCTGAATACCTGAAATTTTTTATAATTATTTACAAAACCAAAAATATTTTTTGTTAAGACACAATAAAATCTTTAAAGTTAAAATTTATGGAAAAGTTGGCCCAAATTTAGGAAAGTCAAACTTTCTTTTTATATTTTGGTTTTTTTCAAAAATCCCCTAAATCCAGAAGGAAAAATAAGTAAAAAAAGCTAAAAAGCAGTTTTATTGGATTTCATAAAGGGGATTTTTTAATAATAGATTTATAATCAGGACCTGAAAACCCAAAGGTTTATTTCTCATGATTTCATTATGAAGATTTTTTACATTTCATATGGGGATTTTTTTAATAAAGACTGATTTATAAATCAAAACCCAAAAACTCTAAGGTCAATTTTTTACCCCTTACTACACACAGTCATTAAAAAAGTAATAATCATTAAGAATGTGCCCAAAATTAAAGTAATAATCATTAAGAATGTGCCCAAAATTAGCATTCACGGACATCTGCACTATTTAGGAAATCCGCATCTGTGGACTTTTTTACTCTCAACTTTTACCTAAATTTTTATAGATTTCTAATCCCCTCCATACTAACATTTTGAGGTGTAAATGAGTGTTTTAACAATAAAAACCTCAATTTAAATAAGCGCTTTTGAAATTTTTTGTCTTCAAAATTTTAAAAAAAAATTATGGGTAAACTGCACTAAAAAATACGATATAAACGAACAATACATGAAATAGAATTCTGCTTTCGCATTTACATGCTTGTATTTTTAATTTCAAAATCTGCAAGGCAGGGCCGTATCCAGGAGGATATGGATGGGGGATATATCATATATCCTCCTCAAATTCTGAGGAAGCAAAAATTTTTGAAATGGTCCCCTTTTGATTTTTTAGAAAAAAAAATTGAGAAAATATTTTTCCTATTCCTGCGACATATTTAATGCATAAAAACCAAAAAAAAAAATCAAAAACTTTCTGCTTCGCAGACATACTGTTCTTCATTAATATCATAGGTACCAATTTCTAGATTTTACTCAATCAGTGAATAAATGATAATATCTGTAGCGAAAAGTCCTCTCTTCTTCGTATATAACATTTCTACATCCAGTTAAAAAATATTCATTGCATTTTATTGCAATGAATATTTTTTTAACCGGTCGGACAGGGGGGAAAATAGGGATAGTGGTTAGTGGTTGGGACTCCCCCCCCCAAAATGGTCGCCAGATAGTAAAATTTGGGTGGTTTCAGAGGCTAAAAATTCAAAATTTTTTAGCGGCTCGCTAATCGCTCGGCGCCCAACTATAAAATAGTTTTGGTACCACAATTCGTCGTTACTACGGCAAAATGAGCCACTGTCAGTATAAAATACACGTGACTGTGACTCATTCTGTAGTTACTAGGGACCTGTTTTAAATTAAAAACAAGTCACAGGCACACATATTTTGTACGAACTCTGGCTCATTTTGCCGTAGTAACGACGAATTGACCCTCAAAAACCTAAAAATTTTTCCGCTTCGCTCAGCGATCACTTCCCATTGTATAATACATAAATATATTCGCTATTTATCTTGCCTAATGCAATGTGATTTCAAAATTAGTACATTTTTTATAAGTAATGTACCTTCCCCCTCCTAAATTTTCCAGCCGCCTATAGCATTGGCTCCATAGGTGGGCAGGGGGGTGGGGTTAAGGGGTTATCCATACCCCTCAAAATCCCGATTATAACGGACACTCCCCCCCCCTTTTAATTTGGGAATACCCCGGACACCCCACCCCCCTAAAATTTGGGGGGTCCCAGTACTAAAAACGCTGAAAATGAGGTATTTGAGGTATACCCCAAAAAATTTTCGAGACACCCCCCCCCCAAATTTTGGGGGTCGGGTATACCCCTCAAAATCTGGGAGGCTGCCCACCTATGACTGGCTCGGATTTTTTTCATATAGGTACCCTAAAAAACATGGAGTCGAGATGCTGCTCATGTGCTTTGGTTTAATATGTGAGTGTAGCCAAGGGGTCTGAAAGGTTTCTAAATTCTTTTTTGTGAAATCCAGTCTCTGCCAATGTGTGCTAATGTAATTTTTAACTAAGAAAACACGTTTTTATCGCTAAAAACATTAGATAATAAGTTATTAGGCCAAAAACAGTGTATTATACAGCTTTATTTACGTTTATCCCTGCTTTTTTAACGTTTTCAAAAATCCAGGGGGGGGGGCTCCGCCCCCCCCCTCCCAAAAAAAATGTGGGGGGGGGGGGGGGGGGGTGCGGTGCCCACCCGTCCTGAAATTTTTTTGTACTACAATCCGCCCCCCCCCCCAAATGAAACCCTGGGTACGTCCCTGGTTAGCACCCATGGATGCTACAGCATCCACGGTTTCATGGACTACTTGCGTAACAGTGGATGCTGTAGCATGGACCACCTGTTGACATGGAACAAACACGTTTTATTGAGTATAATACACATACCGTTAGATTCAAGCCAAAAATGCCACAAAAATGTGTAAAATTTTTAAACGAATAAAGAAACAAGTGAAAAAACAAGAAGGATTTTCTTTGAAATTATTTTGTTTAGAGTTTTAAAGAATGTTATACCATTTTTTTAAAAAATAGACTTAGTACTAAAAAATGCTAAAGCACCACCTGTAGTAAATAAACGAATTGTACAAGATTTATTGGGCTGAATGGATGCTACAGCATTGTTTGGTTGAATGGATGCTACAACATCCGTTTGGTTGTATGGATGCTACAACATCCATTTGGTTGAATGGATGCTACAACATCCGTTTGGTTGAATGGATGCTACAACATCCGTTTGGTTGAATGGATGCTACAACATCCGTTTGGTTGAATGGATGCTACAACATCCGTTTGGTTGAATGGATGCTACAACATCCGTTTGGTTGAATGGATGCTACAACATCCGTTTGGTTGAATGGATGCTACAACATCCGTTTGGTTGAATGGATGCTACAACATCCGTTTGGTTGAATTGATGCTACAACATCCGTTTGGTTGAATGGATGCTACAACAACCGTTTGGTTGAATGGGTGCTACAACATCCATTTGGTTGAATGGATGCTATGACATCCGTTTAGTTGAATGGATGCTACAACATTAGTTTGGTTAAATGGATGCTACAACATCTGTTTGGTTGAATGGATGCTACATCCGTTTGGTTGAATGGATACTACAACATCCGTTTGGTTGAATGGATGCTACAGCATCCGTTTGGTTGAATGGATGCTACAGCATCCGTTTGGTTGAATGGATGCTACAACATCCATTTGGTTGAATGGATGCTACAACATCCGTTTGGTTCAATGGATGCTACAACATCCGTTTGGTTGAATGGATGCTACAACATCCGTTTGGTTGAATGGATGCTACAACATCCGTTTGGTTGAATGGATGCTACAACATCCATTTGGTTGAATGGATGCTACAACATCCGTTTGGTTGAATGGATGCTACAACATTTGTTTGGTTAAATGGATGCTACAACATCCGTTCAGTTGAATGGATTCTACAGCATCCGTTTGGTTGAATGGATGCTACGACATCCAATTGGTTGAATGGATACTACAACATCCGTTTGGTTGAACGGATGCTACAACATTTGTTTGGTCAAATGGATGCTACAACATCCGTTTGGTTGAATGGATGCTACATCCGTTTGGTTGAATGGATGCTACAACATCCGTTTGGTTGAATGGATGCTACAACATCCGTTTGGTTGAATGGATGCTACAACATCCGTTTGGTTGAATGCATGCTACAACATCCGTTTGGTTGAATGGATGCTACAACATCCGTTTGGTTGAATGGATGCTACAACATCATTTGGTTGAATGAATGCTACAACATCCGTTTGGTTGAATGAATGCTACAACATCCGTTTGGTTGAATGAATGCTACAACATCCGTTTAGTTGAATGTATGCTACAACATCCGTTTGGTTGAATGGATGCTACAACATCCGTTTAATTGAATGGATGCTACAACATCCGTTTGGTTAAATGGATGCTACATCTGTTTGGTTGAATGAATGCTACATCTGTTTGGTTGAATGGATACTACAACATCCGTTTGGTTGAATGGATGCTACAAAATCCATTTGGTTGAATGGATGCTACAGCATCCGTTTGGTTGAATGGATGCTACAACATCCATTTGGTTGAATGGATGCTACAACATCCGTTTGGTTCAATGGATACTACAACATCCGTTTGATTGAATGGATGCTACAACATCTGTTTGGTTGAATGGATGCTACAACATCCATTTGGTTGAATGGATGCTACAACATCCATTTGGTTGAATGGATGCTACAACATCTGTTTGGTTGAATGGATGCTACAACATTTGTTTGGTTAAATGGATGCTACCACATCCGTTCAGTTGAATGGATGCTACAGCATCCATTTGGTTGAATGGATGCTACGACATCCGTTTGGTTGAATGGATGCTACAACATCCGTTTGGTTGAATGGATGTTACAACATCCGTTTGGTTGAATGCATGCTACAACATCCGTTTGGTTGAATGGTTGCTACAACATCCGTTTGGTTGAATGCATGCTACAACATCCGTTTGGTTGAATAGATGCTACAACATCCGTTTGGTTGAATAGATGCTACAACATCATTTGGTTGAATGAGTGCTACAACATCCATTTGGTTCAATGGATGCTACAACATCCGTTTGGTTGAATGGATGCTACAACATCCGTTTGGTTCAATGGATGCTACAACATCCGTTTGGTTGAATGGATGCTACAACATCCGTTTGGTTGAATGGATGCTACAACATCCGTTTGGTTGAATGGATGCTACAACATCCGTTTGGTTGAATGAATGCTACAACATCCGTTCAGTTGAATGGATGCTACAACATTTGTTCGGTTAAATTAATGGTTACTACATCGGATTAGTTGAATGGATGCTACAGCATCCGTTTGGTTGAATGAATGCTACGACATTGGAGTACATGACCCTAACCAAGAACAACAATGTATTGCTG
>JASAMX010033217.1:0-11431 GCA_030248175.1 Microlaimidae sp. YZB2_3
CACATTCACATTCATGGTCATTGTCTGTGGGGTCATAGAAAATATTTAAAATTAAATATTATTAAATATTAAAAAAGAAAATTTTAGCCGTTAGCTGCTCCTGTGCCCTTAGACCGAATTGGAAGACCCCATGTTGACGACTGGCGTAAATTTTATGGCAGTTCCGGTGAGATCAACTTTATTCCCAATCATTGTGCCTGTACTGGCTTAGTAAAAGATAGGAAAAGAGCTAACAGGGGATTGTCGTGGAGGTAAGTTTAAATAAATTTTGGAGTTTTGTCTTAACTACTTTAGTTTTTACATTTAACTGGTTTTAATGGCGCACAGTTTTACGTTATTATTGAATTTATGTATGCCACCATGCTTACAAGGATTTTATGCTACTTGCATGTTTTTTTGTTCAACTTGCTTGTTTCCGTTTTGGTTTGCTTTTTTTGATTTGCATTGTTTTTATCCTTGTAAATGATAATGCTTAAACTAACAATTTAAGATGCACCAACTGCATGCACGAGAGAAGCCAGTGCAAAGGCACTTTAAACTTAGATTCTACAGCTCAGCCGATCCCTGGAACGTTTCCAGGCACTTTTTTCGGGAAACTTGATGTTTTGGACAGGCCTCAACGTCACGTATGTTGCTTTTTATTTGTTTTTTTTTTAAGCATTTGATGTTTCAAGTGTTTACTTAAATAATAACGAACGACTATAATTTTGTGTTATTAAGTATACCAAATTTTTTATTCAGATTGGATACAGGGCAGTGGTGTGGATTC
The DNA here is from genome assembly GCA_030248175.1 of Microlaimidae sp. YZB2_3. NCBI lineage: Eukaryota > Metazoa > Nematoda > Chromadorea > Desmodorida > Microlaimidae > Microlaimidae sp. YZB2_3. The sequence continues at coordinate 770 of JASAMX010033217.1, forward strand.
TCTATGGGCTGGCCTTAGATTTGAATCTCAGACAAACCCAGCGAATTATCAAGCCCTTGGAACATCTGTCAATGGTAGACGTCATATTTTTGTAGAATTTAAATTTAAAAAGTGTAAATTCGTTAAATTGAAAATTCGCGAAAGAGAACACCCTAAATTGGGAAATACTCCATATACAGAGTGTTTTTAGGGTTTTATTTTTCTTTCTAAACTTTTTAATTTTATAAACTTGTATAAACGATTTATAAACATTAGGAGACGATCATAGACTGGAGGAATTATGCAAGGGAGGAAATACAGCACAAAATGGAACAATCGCAACCCATGGGAGGTCCTGGTAAAGCAATTTTCAGTTTTTTTCTATTTTGTTGTTTTTGTGAATATATAAATTACCAGTAACATATCGGTCTAAATCAACCAAACCTTTTTTCCTTAAGGTGGAACTTCACAGTTTTGACCACTTGGACTAAAAGTCGCATATCATTATAAATATTATATTTTGGCCCATAAAAGTGGGATGCTATAAAAAGTTAAGAATCTGTGCTATCCAGTGGTTATAAAAACATCACCGAAAAGTTTGTCCAGTTCGCAACAGATGTCCATGGATTCTACCTCTGAAAACCACAATAAGGCCTTTTAAAAAAAATTGATTGGTTATTTTTGGGCGAAATTTTATAATAAATTAGGGTAATGTAGGGGGCAACTTTCAGAGGTGGTTTGGGCTCAAAATGATCTCAGTATTTTTTTTAAATTGCAAAAAAGACTTTTTTTACAAAAATATATAGTAAAAAAAATCCTGAAGTGCTTTTTTATTCGTTTATAATAAAAAAAATGGTAAAAGCCTATATCTAACTATTTCCAAACTTTCGTTTAAAAATAACCCATCAATTTTTTTTAATTTTCGTTTAATTTTCTCTTAATTGACGCCGAGAAACTACATTTTGAACCATTCCTTTAAAAGCTCCTTTTAATTGAAAATCCCAGAAGACACCGTAGCGCAGTGGTTAGTACGTCGCGCTCGGATCGTCGGATCCAGGGGTTCGAGTAGTCGCCCGACCATATTTTTTACGCCGAAAATTTTTTTTTTATTTTTTAGCTTTTTAATTTAAAAAAATGTTTTATTATTTAAGATACGCTAAATAAAAAATGGAAAAATAGAATATTTTTGGTAATAAACTTTATTAATGTTTTGTATTTTTGACATGTATTTTATTGATGTTATTTGATGATTGTGGACGATAACATTTTTTTACAGAAAAATGAATGTCAAAAATTGAATCAGCAGGTCAAACTACGTATAATAAGATGTAATTAAAAAAGATCTGTCGTCAAAAAAAAACTGTGAAGTTCTACCTTAAGTGTTTTTATAGTGACCGAAATTAAGGCGTGAGCCATTAACTTTGGCCACCTAGAAAATACCGGCTGTAACTATTGCCAAAACCAAAAATAGAAATTTTTAAAGGTTGAAATTTATCTTTAGGTATTGTTTTTGGTATATATTTTTATAGTTCTTGGTACATATAACTTATTTTTTTCCCGTTTGCAAACTTTAATAGTTATTGGCAAGACTTTAAATAATTGTGTCAAAACCTTAAAAAATCAAACGAGTAAAAAAAATTCGAGTAAAAAAAATTCTTTATAAATACGGTAGTACAATGATATTTGAAAACAGCAAAAAACAGCAGGTTATTACACCTAAATTTTAAGATGGCCTAAATTAACGGAATCTTAAAATGCGCAGTTAGTTAAACGCATTGCAAAGTGATTTTGAAGAAAATATCAAAACATGAAAATTAAGAATTTTAAGCCTTGCCTTGCCAATTAACAATAAACAATAAATAAATCATGCAAATGTTGCAGGTCAAGTCATTCAAGTAGACGAAGCGTTGTTTAAGGGAGTCAGAAAATCCAACCGTGGAAGATTGCTTCAAGGAAATCGGGTAAATTAGTAAAAAATATATTAAAAAATAAACAAAATACCTAACTAATTTATTATTAGAAATTTTTTTATTTTGGGCCTTAATTAAAATTTTATCTAATTTAAAGGTGCGTGGGAATCGAAGAAACAACTACGATGGACGAAGTGAGGGCCCGTGGGTATTTGGTTTAGCATGGCACCGTCCGGATGGGCGCGTTGAACAACGGTAAATAAAATTTTTTAACTTGTTCAAATTATACTTGTTCAAATTACTTAGTGTTTTATATTTTGTTTTGTTTCACATTTTCCACAGTTCTAAAAACTTTTTAATTTGTTTTTAATTCTAAAATCTTTTTATTTTAGCATGTTCTATGTGCAACACAGGGATGCCGCCACCTTATTGCCCCTGATCGTCCAAAACGTCGCCGAAGATTCTATCATCTGCAGCGATGAATGGGCTGCCTATAACAGAATTGGTCAGCCTCGTAATGCAAATGGAAGGCGAATGAATTATCTGTATGAAACGCTAATTTTTAATTATTTACAGTTAGGGATGCATTGAGCACCAGATTTTAATTGTGAGCTGAGCATTACTTAGTACTCACAATTAAATTAATTGTGAGCTTGAGCCTGAGTACTCACAATTAAATGTATGTGAGTACTAATTGGTATTGAGCATTTGTGAGCCTGGCGAATGTTTAAAATATACTTATGTATAGCATAGATTTTAGGAGAATCGTATGTTGTAAGCACAGAAGGGAATGACTGTAGTCCGCAGAAACAGGGGCTATGGGGGGATAGAGCCCTCAAATGAGGTCAAAGGTCAGAACAGCAACAACGGGTCCTTTCAGGACGACTTGAAAGGGGTTAAATACCCCCCACCCCTGAGAAGAAAATTTTAAATTTAAAACTGTAAAACACCAAGACAACCCAGAACACGTATCGCAAAACACTTGATTTAACTAGCATATGAATTTCAGATAAAATTAGGGTTTTTAATTAAAAAATAAATGTAAAGCCTCAGGGCGTGTAAAAATGACAGTGGATATAAACAATCATATTTCAACTACAAATGTTTTATTGAATAAGTCAAACTACAATGAAAGCGTCATTGAGGATGATCTAAAAAGTGGAGAAAATCAGACTTTCGCCAATAAATCCTTACGTTTATCAAGTAAAAGTAGACAATTGTTCTTTTTACAGGAAGCATTCCCAATTAATAATAATAATCTTACCTTAATGATGCAAATAATTATGTGTTTTCCTTTAGGAATGACCTCTCTTCTCCGTATTTAATTTTAGCAATTTTAGCTAAAACAGCAATTAGACTAATTATACTGAAAACAAGACAATTTAAAAGGTAACCTTTTTAATATTAAATACACAAGTTAAATACACAAATATTAAGTTCTTTCCAAAACAAAAATTACAATTACCTATTTCTATAAGTATGTTCAAAAAAAAAAACAGTGTAATCAGTTATTATTGACGTAGGCCTCAGTAACATGTCACAAGATCAAAAGCTTTGTTTATTGTGTTAGTGTGTTGTAATTGCCATTTTTGAACGGTTTGAACTTCTTTAAAAAATACCGTCGAACTTAATCGTTAATTCACGAATCAAATTCTTATCGCCCAAAACGAACTGCTCCTTAATACAAATCCTATACACTTTAAAATTAATATTTTGTACTTCTTGCCACGAAAGCTAAAATATTACCAAGTTTCAACGCGATTGATCTATTTTTTGAAGAGTAGTTTGTTTTGGGCGGTACAGAAATTTGATTCGCTAAAGTGTTTTTTATATTATTTTTAAAATTAACTGAAGTTTTAAAAAGTTTTAAAAACAAATAATATAGTTATAAATTTTAACTTTCGTTGAATATTTAATATATGAATTATCAAATTTCCTGTAAACCCAGTGGTGTTGCAAAAAGGAGGGGGTGCCTCTACCAAAAGCAATGCCAGCAAAAGCAGCCGTATTTGGAAATTTTCGGTTTCTAACTAGGGGTTAACACCTTATTTTGTAATCTTTCTATAAAACACAAATGAATAACATTACTAAATAGTTAATAAGCGTTTAGTGTAACGGCCTTTAAGGTCTCTCCGGACAGTTTTTATTGCAGACCGTTCAGTAGTAAACCAATGGCAATAAAGAACAAAAATTACCCATTTTTATTTACACACAATTTATTTTTGAATTATTATACTTTTGGTTATTATAATACTTTAAGATATTCAAATGACGAAAATTTGACTAATCGGCGAAAATCAGACAACAAATCCTGTTTACAATAATGATATTTTTTGAATTTATGTGAAATAAATTTTTAAAATTTTAAAAAAATTAAAAAAAACATTATTAAAATCAAAAAAAAATTGTGGCCAAATCTGTTTTATGTGGGAATCGAACTTGGGACCTTTCGAAAAGGAGACGAAGCGCTAACCGACTACGCCACTGCTACCATGAGATGATAAGCTCTAAAAGCGATTTGTAAACACACCCTCTGAAATAAATCGATAAAACGCACGACGCACGACAGAATTATTTATGCGTTAAAAAATACAAAAGATATTATGGCCTTCCAAAAATTATAAATTTCAATAGAAATATACTATCTGGAGCTTTAAATTTTACCAAATTAATTTTTTTAAATAAATAGTGCGCAGTAAATATTATTAAGGGTTTAAAAAAAATTCATTGCAATTTGATTTTTAATATCAGTTATTTCAATTACTTACAAAAATATAATTAATATTCACTTTATAATCGTGATATTTCTGCCTTTTTAACACTCATATAAATTTTTTAGTGAAATATTACTGTATTTCACGAGATATCGTATGCCAAAAATGTCGATTTTCCATGCTTAAGAAAACTGTCCGGAGAGACCCTAAGGTATGATTGAATAACTGTCACATTTTTTTAATGTAGTTCTGCTTGTTAGGCAGTTTAGACTCTGGCCTCTTTTCTTACCTGGAAGTTTTCTAGGGAGACAATTAGGAAAAAACAGAAATCCTGTAGTTTTTTGTTTGTTTTAAGTTTTTAATTCATCATTTAACTTAGTATTTTAAATGCTCGCGTTTTGAACAGTCCTAACTTCTCTGCTTTTAAAAGTAAACCGCGCAGCATGCAAATTATTTTACTTGATGTATATGTTTACTTGTTCTGGCTCCTGGATTTTAATAAAACGAAGCAATAATAATATGGCTGTATATATATTTTTTTCTTCACAAAATCAGCTTTTTTTCAAAAAACATAAGTATATAATGATATCTATATCTATGATTTCGAAACATGTTGAAAAACTAAAGTCTGTACAAAAATGATGTGACAAAAGAATTTATGTGAGCATATCTTGCTAATTGTGCGGTCGATGTATACAAAAACTTATTAGTGTATGCCATCTAAACTTAGCTATACAGTAATACATTTATTATCTAAATCAACCTTTCTGTTAGTGAAATGTCTACCTAAAAATTTTTTAGTCCACAACATTTTTGAACAAACCTTAGTAAAACATATATGGCAATATCTAGATTTTACAATATTATCAAAGGTGGATAATCTAATAAAGGTATGTCACAGCGGTCTGTAGCAGTGTGCATCATAAAACCCAATTTGAGCCGTATGTCCGGCTTAGAGCCGCATGTCCGGCCTAGGGCCGCATGTCCGACCTAGGGCCGCATGTCAGGCCCTAGGGCCGCATGTCCGGCCTAGGGCCGCAGGTCCAGCCCTAGGGCCGCATGTCCAGCCTAGTGCCGCATGTCTGGCCCTAGGGCTGCATGTCCAGCCTAGGGCTGCATGTCCAGCCTAGTGCTGCGTGTCCAGCCTAGGGTAGAAATATAGTACCTAAAAATAACAAGAATGCAACTCAGCAAAATTTGATCCTTTGTGCCTGGACATGCGGCCCTATGCCGGACATGCGGCCCTAGGCCGGACATGCGGCCCTATGGCCGCACATGCGGCTCGAATTGGATTTTATGATGCACGCTGCTACAGACTGCTGTGACATACCTTTATTAGATTATCCACCTTGGATATTGTTGTAATCACAAAGTTAGTTCAAAGATTATCATCATTTGCACTTCTTTTTTATTTGAACTTACATGTTTGGGTTTGAGCGGTAAAATTGTTTTTGCAACATTTCAATAAATAATATTTAGAGTGTTGTGCTTTTTCTCTATAAAAACAAATTTATTCCTAACCAACTAATAACCTCTTAAAGACGGGATGCCTGAATTGAGAAAAACGGTTTTTACCTGCCTCCTACCTGCCTCCATTGGAAATTTTCCTGCCTCCTCCTTGCCTCCTACCTGCCTTCACCCTTCCTCCTACCTGCCTCCAAGACAGTTTTAGCTGTCTCGTACCTGCCTCCTAACCTGTATATGCTTCAACATAGGAGGCAGGGTCACCTGCCTCTGAGGCAGTTTAACCTACCTCCACCCTGCCTCCATGCTGCCTTTGAGGCACCTGCCCCACATGCCTCCAGTCTTCGGGAAGCAGGTTCAAGAGCTGTCTTTCCCGGGATAAAATAATGTTTTTTTTAAAAGAAAAAAACGCAAAGTGGTTACAAAAAGGAAAGAATAAATTTATTTTTAAGGAAATCGCCCTAGAATCTTTGTAATATTGTTTACATTGTTATTTTTCAAAAATCAATAAAATTGTCTTTGAAGCTCAATACGTTTCATTCAGTTGTTGTTATTCGCTGAAAAACGGTCAAACCATATACTACTGTTCCTACAGGGCCCGAAATTTAGAAAATGGTTCACCAACATTTGCTTTTAATTTTTGCTCTCATTTGTGTGACAACAGCTATGGTTCACATACCGGCAGGTAAGTATTTTTATATTAGTTAGAACTCTACTTAACTTAATTAAATATAATTTTAGTTGTAATTGTAATTGTACTGGAACAGCGATAAATGTAATTGTGATTGTACTGAAACTGCAATAAATGGAGTACCGACAGAACCGATTTGTTTAATCATACGTAACTACCAGAAATTGAAAACCTTTGAAAAATAACAGAGGAAGTTATAGTGGGTCCTTTTATTAAGGTGGTCTGTTATTTTGGATTCTATAGATTTAAGTTTTGTTTATAATATAAGTGTAAGTTATATAAAAGTTATATATATAATGTAAGTATAAATATAATTTACAATATATACAATAAGCTTCAAAACTAAACTGGTTAAGCATTATGTTTTGAAATTCGTAATTTTTGCGCTTCAATGTATAAAAATTATTAAATATATGACATTTACAAGAACAGTATGTAATCTAGTCATAAATAAAGCACATCAACTTACATTATTTAACATAATTAATAAAAAAACTAAACATAAACATTAAAAACTAAGCTAGGCCTAAAAAACAAACAAACCAAACAAAACTAAACAAAAATTTATGCAATTTTGGACTTCTCTTTTCTGGCGTTTATTGCAAGACTTTCCTAAAAAAGTATTGCATGACTGCATTAATTTTTAATTTTCAAAGTAATACTAGTAATTTCAGAGCCTTACCAAACAGTTGGCACCCAAACATCAAGTGGTTCACATGCTGTTAGAATGATTGTGAAAAGTATTTAGTAAAAACTGTCACTTTAGCTTTAAGGTGATCCATAAAACTATGGAATAATATAATATTTTCATTCCAATTAACATATTTTCACTAGAAGCCTTTTTTATTCGCAAAATTTTTATTACTGAGTTATAGTTTTCAGCGTGATTTCAAAAAAATCAATAAGCTCACACGTCCATTGTAATGAAGGGCGTGATATCTCCGTTTTTATTCATTATTTATTCAAAAATTGAACTGTATTTATTAGTTTCTGATTTCATTACATATGACATAAATGATAAAGCTAAAACAAATGTGCTCACATTATGGTAGTGCCCACCAGATATATCGGGTATTAAATAAGTGAGATAATTATTGTTTATGCTACACTTACAGTGCAATTTAATCAATTTCTTCACTAATCAATAACGGTGGAATCCTGATAAATTTCACTTTCATTTAGGCATCTTGACTGCCGAGGAACGTCAAATGTACGCTAAAGTGGCCAAGTACTGCAGTCAGAACCGCAACCTTCTAACTGAAGAACAGCAGGGGATTTGCGCGGATGTTCTAAAAAAAGTGAAGCGAGGAAGCGTGCCGTTTGAAAACCCCTTTTATTGGCGATAATATGATAATATGCAGCGTTAAAGTGATAATGTTCGACAATTTTTAAAATAAATACTAAATTTGTATTGTATTGTATTGTATTTCGTCTAAGCAGGGACACACATAAGCAATAGACACATTGCATTTATTTTGTATGCACCACGAAACAGAAGACTAGTAATAATTTGAAATACATTAAACCAAAAAGTCAGCCCACCAACCGCTTTTGTCCCATTAGGATTCGCGACTCCCATGGAAGATAAGCGATCGGCACCCTAAAACAAATTGGATTAAGTATTTTAAGATTTGCAAAAAATAAATACATACAAACATAATAACTAAGGAAAATTATATAAAGAAGTAAAAATGTTATATCACATTATAAAAAGGAATATTTCCAAAAAGATCATGCAAAAAGTTTCAATCACGCATGCGACAATAAAACAGTTTTTTGTTAAGTTCACACAAATCTGTATTTACACTACTCCAAAGTCTAATACATTGCCTTAAAGCAGAAAAATTTGTGTTAAAGAAAAAAAGTTTTTGTTAAACTTTTTTTCTTATTGTAAATCTAGCTCTTCTACTCGGTTAGATCCTTATTTTTAAACAAAATAATGTCGCGCCAACAACTTTTGTTATTTTAGCGGGGATCCCGGACCGCTGGCGGACACAGACTAAACGAGCTGGCTAGGACGGATTGGTCTGACGAACACAGTGTTTTTATGCGATGTATGAGAGTCTTAGTGCTTCCCCGTCGACTGGGGTTTCCTTTTCGAAGAGACTAGAAATACTAAGTGAGTTTCCGACGCTAGTAGTTAGTATTGAAATGTAAACGCTAATTTAAAAGGCACAGTTTATGATTGCCAAATAAAACGCAGACACCATGGCGACATGTTTACCAGAAACCAATAAAGAAAACCTAAGCAAGAGCGCTGGCACAGTTATAAGCTTAAGCCTAATAATTTTTACCAAAGTTACACGAAAATTGCGGCAAGTTATACCTAAGGGGGGACTACTAAAAGTGGTGAGAGACACCTTTTAATTTTAGATGCCGGTGTGGCGGTTAGGCGGGGACAATACGAAAGAGGCTTAAAGCCGTGAGCACAACAATTTAGCAAGGATACGTTACCAGGGAAAACCCAGAAAACACCCAAGGAAAGAGACCACCAAGGGTTTGCAAAAGTTGGCACCGTTAGCCTTAGCTTAGCCGAAAAACTTGTACGGTTTTAGAACTAGCTGAAAAAGGAAACACTCGGATTTTTAGTCTCTACGAGGATTGCGTCGACTCGAACAGTAAAAAAGTAATTAATAAATGTAAAAATCTTCCAGTCGGTTCTCTTCTGGTCGTCGGAGAGTCCCACGTAGGACTGCGTAAATTTGGCGGGGAACTTAATAAAAATAATTCTTCTTTTAGCCGTAAATAGATTTTACTCAGGGGGGAGGAACGAAATATGAATCGTCCTCAGGGCCTGCAGGTCTTCTTGCCAAATTTCGCAGCCAAAACAAAGTTCGAAGATATAAAAACTAACGACCTTTTTAAACGCCAGCCGTTTTTATATTAGCACAATGTGCACAGAGCAGGGCAACCCACACAACACCACGCACAACTAAAAACCCCACCGACTCCGACGCCCAGAGAGAAAATTAGGCGCACTACGCGCAGTGTTCGAGTCTGCGCAATACCTCGTTTTAGAAATTACTAAAACAATTTACTTGAGAGATTTACTGAATTTATTTATAAAATAAAACCAACGGTGGCTTAAAATAGGAGTATAAAACGGGGAATAGGAAGAAACAGGGAAAAACACGACAAACGCCCAAACTTCCAGCTACGCCATATCTTCCCACCCGGTCCAAAGCCGTCCCCGGCGTGGAAACGACCCTTGGGGGGTGAAAATGGTTGGCGAGCGGGAATTTGGGGCGTAAGGTGTGGGGTGAGCAGGGAAACGGGGTTTTGGTAACGTATCAGGTAATACACACAAATTAAAACGAAAAAACGAAAAAAAACAAAAAACTGACCAGTAATAATATTTTTGGTGCCAAGGGTGCGGTTAGGTACCGCTGGGCAAAAACTCATTTCTCAAGGTTCCCTGCCGTTGGAACGTTTAGTGATAACTTCGGCAGCACAAAAGGGAAGCACAAATTGGCGACTTTTGTCGCCGGGACACGTTTAACGAAAAATTAAAAATTTTACCCGCTTACCCGAAAATTTACAAAATTAAAGAAAAATTAATGCGCGGGGAACGGTTTTTTTTTTTTTTGTACGCGTTTATCGCAATTTTTCACGCCCTCTCGCGCGAGCACCTAGTTTAATCATTATGATAGTCTTTGACGGCGGGAATGCCGACTTGATCTTCACTCGACGTTGAGTCGTCTAGTGCTTCGGGCGGGGGGTTCGGCGGGGCTGGTCCTTGTATCATCGGGAGAACGGGGCCTGGTTGTGGTAAGCGAGGGGCACCTTGACCATCGGCATCTGAAACACATTAATATTAATATCTTGTTTTTAGGTTCGTTGCCTACGGACAATTTGGGTTCTCACCTAAGTGTGTCACGGGACACATAGTTCGGCTCAAGCCTCC
>JASAMX010033218.1:0-10304 GCA_030248175.1 Microlaimidae sp. YZB2_3
ATTAAAAATATTTTTAGAGTAGTTGAAGTTGAAATGGAGGAAAAGTACAATGCAATAGAACTAGTAGCGGTTGACATTATTCTACAAAAGTCATCTAAACTGAGATTCATTGGTATTTACAGAGAACCTAGTACTAGCAAAGAAAAAGACAATCTAATATTTGAGCTAATCAGGAACTTGACAGAAAACTTTGTAGGAACCATTGTTTTTACTGGAGATTTCAATCTGCCAGGGGTAGATTGGTCTTCAGATAAAATAACTTCAAACACGCAAAATGAAAATAATTGGTTTGAGTTTCTTATTGAGCTAGGTATGTATCAGCTTGTTTCACAACCAACTCGTGGGAATAATTATCTGGATCTTTTGTTCACAAACGATAGAGAAATTTTCAATAATGTCACTGTTGCGCCCAGTTTTTCACAATCAGACCATGACACTATTTTATCTGAAATTAATCTTAAAATATTTGACAGTCCTAAAAATAAGATTCAAAACTACATACCTGATTTTTTAAAAGCAGATTATGATATGCTAAGTTTATACTTATCTACAATCAACTGGAAAATTTTATTTGAGGAATGTGGCACAGTAGAAAATGCTTGGCAGAGATTCAAGGATATTTTGTTGTTAGGAATCAATAGACATGTCCCTGGAAAAAAATTATTTACAAACAAAAAAAAATTGTACAATATCCAATACATATAAGAAAACTACAAAATCAAAAGAAAAAACTTTGGCATAAGCGTAATATTGATGAAAAATCAAGATCAGAGTACAAAAAAATTTGCAAAGTATACAAAAATAAAGTTAGAGATTTTAACACTAATAAAGAAACAAAAATTTTAAATTCAAGGGGTTTAAAAAATTTTTACAAATTTGTTAATAGTAAAATTAAAACAAAACAAACTATCCCACCAATTAAAAAGAGTTGATAGGACATTTGTAACTGAAGAGTTTGAAAAAATTGAACTTTTTAGGAATTATTTTGCTTCTGTTTTTACTGATGATGATAATACTTTACCAAATTTTAATCCACCAAATATTGGGAAGTTGGACAACATGGTATTTACCACAAAAAAGGTATTTAAAGCCCTAAAAAAGCTCCCAAACAAATTGTCTCGAACACCTGACTGTTTTCCAGCTTACTTTTTAAAACGCTTGGCTAAAGTTATTGCTGAACCTTTGGCAATAATCTTTCAGATGTCTTTTGATTTTGGAGAATTACCACTTAATTGGAAAAAAAGCTTTATTAAAGTTACTGTTTAAAAAAGGCACCAAAAGCCTAAAAGAAAATTATCGTCCAATTTCACTTACATCTTTTTCTTGTAAACTAATGGAACAGCTTGTCAAAGAAGAACTTCTTGTCTTTTTCCATATCATTTTGTTAAGGTTTCAACATGGTTTTAAGGTAAAAAGTTCCACAATAACAATAACACAGCTGTTAGAAACTTTTAATGAGTGGACGCAGGCACTAAAAATATAAACTACTAATTGATGTCATTTACTTGGGCATTTTGCCAAGGCCTATTAGACACCGTGTCACATCGGAAAAATTATAATATATAAACATTTTAGAAAAATATGGTGTTTCTGGTAAATTTTTAAAAAGTGGATAAAAGAATTTTTAGTTGGGCGGGAAATTAAAGTTGTAATTAATAACTGAGTATCCAAATCATTTCCTGTAAAAAGTTCAGTTCCCTCAGGGTTACTGTTTTAGGTCCATGTTTTATTTTTATATATATTAACCTGAAATCTATTGATTTTGTTAAGTTCTCACAAATTAGACTCTTTGACAGATGATATAAAGTTGTTTGTAAAATCTTACATCTAAAGATTACCACATTCAAACCTTGATGACTTCAACAAGATTTAGATAGAATACACAGCTGGTACACAAGACTGGCAATTGCAGTTATCTAATCACAAAGTGTGAAGTTCTTCATATTCGAAAAAAAAAAAATCATTAGCAAAGAGTATAATTTGTAAAAAAATAATAAGCTTGGTAATAATGTACTTGCAACTACAGAATTGGTGCGTGACCTAGGTATTTTTTATATAATGATATAAAATTATCTACAAATTTTGAAACAGAGAAAAAACCGGTAAATATAATAATAAACTAAAAAATTAAAAAAACATCAAAAAAAAAAATTTTGGAGCTACAGAGCTCCTTTCACTAAAGTTTTTTGCTAAATCAGTTACTAAAATAACAATACTAAAAAAAAAAAAAATTTTATATGGTGTATAAAATTATACATTTTTTAAAATTAAGCCATTTTTTTTGCCATAATAAATGGAAATCAATTATAAGATAACATAATTAATATTATACTAAGCATAGTCTATGCATAGTTTAATTCATACTGTTTTCATCATATTGTATTTTTTTTTTTTTCTCTTCTATTTTTTTTCATTTTTTTTTCATCAACAACATCAAATCTGCGACTTAATTGCCGCCAATATGAATTACAATTGTAACTAATTATCAATGAACATAGCTATCTGATATGACTTTAAAGGCTCAAAAAGAGCGCTTATTTAAGTCAGTTTTAAAACTTTTCTTGAATGCATCCAAAGAATCGACAGTTACTTGAGATGGGAGTAGATTGTTCCAAGGTGTAACCACCCTATTTGCAAAAGAAAATTTCCTTGCATTAATTCGGCAGTCTTCCATTGTCAATTTAAATGGATGACCACGGGTGGGCTGCAAGTTAAACTTAAAAAAATCATTGGCTTGCAAATTGTTTAAGCAATGTATAATTTTATAGCACTCATATAAATCAATTTTGTCTCTTCGATCTTTTAATCTTTCTAAACCTAGGTAATTCAGTCTATGTTCATAACCAACAGGTAACAACTTGCATTTATAAAACAAACGTCTAGTGAAATTTTGTTGCACTTTTTCCAAAATGTTTATATCCTTTTGTAAATATGGGTTCCAAACTGCACTAGCATACTCCAGAATTGGTCTAACATAGGACTTATATGCTCTGAGAAAATTATTTCTAGAGTTTGAATTGAATGTTCTAAAAATTAGTGATGTCACTCTCATAGCTTTTTTTGCTGTGATTTCACAGTGTTTAGAGAATTTCATATCATGGGATATATAAACACCTAGGTCACGCACCAATTCTGTAGTTGCAAGTAGGTTATTACCAAGCTTATATTTACAAATTAACTCTTTGCTATGATTTCGAATATGAAGAACTTCACATTTGTGATTAGATAACTGCAATTGCCAGTCTTGTGACCAGCTGTGTATTCTATCTAAATCTTGCTGAAGTCTCAAGGTTTGAATGTGGTAATCTTTAGATGAAGATTTTACAAACAACTTTATATCATCTGCAAAGAGTCTAATTTGTGAGAACTTAACACAATCAACAATATCATTAATGTATACCAAAAATAAAAATGGACCTAAAACAGAACCTAAAGAAACAAAAATTTTAATTCTGTTAAACAATTTTTATAAATTTGTTAATAGTAAAATCAAAACAAAACAAACTATCCCACCAATTAAAAAACAATGGGACATTTAACTAAGACTTTAAAAAGTTGAACTTTTTGGAAATTATTTTGCTTCTGTATTTTACTGATGATGATAATACTTTGCCAAATTTTAATCCACCAAATATTGGAAAGTTGGACAACATGGTATTTACCACAAAAAAAGGTATTTAAGGCCCTATTTAAAAAGCTCCCAAACAAATTGTCTCGAACACCTGACTGTTTTCCAGCTTACTTTTTAAAACGCTTGGCTAAAGTTATTGCTGAACCTTTGGCAATAATCTTTCAGATGTCTTTTGATTTTGGAGAATTACCACTTGATTGGAAAATAGCTTTATTAAACTTACTGTTTAAAAAAGGCACCAAAAGCCTAAAAGAAAATTATCGTCCAATTTCACTTACATCTTTTTCTTGTAAACTAATGGAACAGCTTGTCAAAGAAGAACTTCTTGTCTTTTTCCATATCATTTTGTCAAGGTTTCAACATGGTTTTAAGGCAAAAAGTTCTACAATAACACAGCTGTTGGAAACTTTTAATGAGTGGACGCAGGCACTAAAAGATAAATTTCTAATTGATGTCATTTACTTGGATTTTGCCAAGGCCTTTGACACCGTGTCACATCAAAAATTGTTATATAAGCTAGAAAAATATGGTGTTTCTGGTAAATTTTTAAAATGGATAAAAGAATTTTTAGTTGGGCGGGAAATTAAAGTTGTAATTAATAACTCAGTATCCAAATCATTTCCTGTAAAAAGTTCAGTTCCTCAGGGTTCTGTTTTAGGTCCATTTTTATTTTTGGTATACATTAATGATATTGTTGATTGTGTTAAGTTCTCACAAATTAGACTCTTTGCAGATGATATAAAGTTGTTTGTAAAATCTTCATCTAAAGATTACCACATTCAAACCTTGAGACTTCAGCAAGATTTAGATAGAATACACAGCTGGTCACAAGACTGGCAATTGCAGTTATCTAATCACAAATGTGAAGTTCTTCATATTCGAAATCATAGCAAAGAGTTAATTTGTAAATATAAGCTTGGTAATAACCTACTTGCAACTACAGAATTGGTGCGTGACCTGGGTGTTTATATATCCCATGATATGAAATTCTCTAAACACTGTGAAATCACAGCAAAAAAAGCTATGAGAGTGACATCACTAATTTTTAGAACATTCAATTCAAACTCTAGAAATAATTTTCTCAGAGCATATAAGTCCTATGTTAGACCAATTCTGGAGTATGCTAGTGCAGTTTGGAACCCATATTTACAAAAGGATATAAACATTTTGGAAAAAGTGCAACAAAATTTCACTAGACGTTTGTTTTATAAATGCAAGTTGTTACCTGTTGGTTATGAACATAGACTGAATTACCTAGGTTTAGAAAGATTAAAAGATCGAAGAGACAAAATTGATTTATATGAGTGCTATAAAATTATACATTGCTTAAACAATTTGCAAGCCAATGATTTTTTTAAGTTTAACTTGCAGCCCACCCGTGGTCATCCATTTAAATTGACAATGGAAGACTGCCGAATTAATGCAAGGAAATTTTCTTTTGCAAATAGGGTGGTTACACCTTGGAACAATCTACTCCCATCTCAAGTAACTGTCGATTCTTTGGATGCATTCAAGAAAAGTTTTAAAACTGACTTAAATAAGCGCTCTTTTTGAGCCTTTAAAGTCATATCAGATAGCTATGTTCAGTGATAATTAGTTACAATTGTAATTCATATTGGCGGCAATTAAGTCGCAGATTTGATGTTGTTGATGAAAAAAAAAAAAGAAAAAAAAATAGAAAAAGAGAAAAAAAAGAAAAAAAATACAATGAAATGATGAAAACAGTATGAATTAAACTATGCATAGACTATGCTTAGTATAAAATTAATTCTGTTATCTGATCATTAAAAAGAAAAAAAATTTAAGTAACGCTTTTTGTTTGTATTTTTTCAACCCCCTTTTTTTACAACCAAATTTTATATTATAAATATAAATTCCTAAAATTATTGAAATAAGGATTCAAGTAATTAAGGGCTCTCAAAGTGTTTTTTTAAAAACACCAAAAAAGAATTCAACTTTCCATGAATGCCCATTTAATAATCAAACCTGTGCATCGTTTGGAAATCCTTATCGCCTTTTTTAACGGGTAAAATAAAAAAAAAAATTATTAAAACAACAGTTTACACCATAATTTTTTTTTCATATAATTATTGAAAAATTGTGTGTGTGTGAGTGTTTTGTGTGTGTGTATAACAAATGTTAAAAAAATGTGTATGTGTGTTTTTAATGTGCTCAGAGCATAAAAAAAAATTTAAATTTGACTTGGTAACTGATTTAATGTTTTAAAAAAATAAAAAATTTTATAATTATTTTTGTACTATATCCTTTTAAATTTAAATTTGTAGATATTTTTTAAAATTAATTGTCATATTTTTAATTTTACTTTTTACTTAATTTTTACAAATAATCAAATTTTTTTAAAAGAATAAATAATTTATAATTTTTAAAACATTCAAAATTTATGGCTAAAAAAAATCCCTTCTAAATTATTAGAAAGATTAATCCTTTTAAGAATATTGATCAGATTTTTTGACCAACACTTGAAAATTTTATTTTAAGCAAAATATAGTTATGCATAGTTTTTAAATCAAATATTTTTTAAAAATTGTTTTAATACACATCTATTTTAATGTGTTTTATAAAATTTAAAGGCAAATAGTTCATAGACATATTTTTATTTTTTTATTTTTTTTTTTTAATTTAATGATCAGATAACAGAATTAATATTATACTAAGCATAGTCTATGCATAGTTTAATTCTACTGTTTTCATCATTTCATTGTTTTTTTGTTTTTTTTTTCTTTTTCTTTTTTTTTCTTTTTTTTTTCATCAACAACATCAAATCTGCGACTTAATTGCCGCCAATATGAATTACAATTGTAACAAATTATCAATGAACATAGCTATCTGATATGACTTTAAAGGCTCAAAAAGAGCGCTTATTTAAGTCAGTTTTAAAACTTTTCTTGAATGCATCCAAAGAATCGACAGTTACTTGAGATGGGAGTAGATTGTTCCAAGGTGTAACCACCCTATTTGCAAAAGAAAATTTCCTTGCATTAATTCGGCAGTCTTCAATGGCCAATTTAAATGGATGACCACGGGTGGGCTGCAGGTTAAACTTAAAAAAATCATTGGCTTGCAAATTGTTTAAGCAATGTATAATTTTAAAGCACTCATATAAATCAATTTTGTCTCTTCGATCCTTTAATCTTTCTAAACCTAGGTAATCCAGTCTATGTTCATAACCAACAGGTAACAACTTGCATTTATAAAACAAACGTCTAGTGAAATTTTGTTGCACTTTTTCCAAAATGTTTATATCTTTTTGTAAATAAGGGTTCCAAACTGCACTAGCATACTCCAGAATTGGTCTAACATAGGACTTATATGCTCTGAGAAAATTATTTCTAGAGTTTGAATTGAATGTTCTAAAAATTAGTGATGTCACTCTCATAGCTTTTTTTGCTGTGATTTCACAGTGTTTAGAGAATTTCATATCATGGGATATATAAACACCTAGGTCACGCACCAATTCTGTAGTTGCAAGTACGTTATTACCAAGCTTATATTTACAAATTAACTCTTTGCTATGATTTCGAATATGAAGAACTTCACATTTATGATCAGATAACTGCAATTGCCAGTCTTGTGACCAGCTGTGTATTCTATCTAAATCTTGCTGAAGTCTTAAGGTTTGAATGTGGTAATCTTTAGATGAAGATTTTACAAACAACTTTATATCATCTGCAAAGAGTCTAATTTGTGAGTACTTAACACAATCAACAATATCATTAATATATATTAAAAATAAAAATGGACCTAAAACAGAACCCTGAGGAACTGAACTTTTTACAGGAAATGATTTGGATACTGAGTTATTAATTACAACTTTAATTTCCCGCCCAACTAAAAATTCTTTTATCCATTTTAAAAATTTACCAGAAACACCATATTTTTCTAGCTTATATAACAATTTTTGATGTGACACGGTGTCAAAGGCCTTGGCAAAATCCAAGTAAATGACATCAATTAGAAATTTATCTTTTAGTGCCTGCGTCCACTCATTAAAAGTTTCCAACAGCTGTGTTATTGTAGAACTTTTTGCCTTAAAACCATGTTGAAACCTTGACAAAATGATATGGAAAAAGACAAGAAGTTCTTCTTTGACAAGCTGTTCCATTAGTTTACAAGAAAAAGATGTAAGTGAAATTGGACGATAATTTTCTTTTAGGCTTTTGGTGCCTTTTTTAAACAGTAAGTTTAATAAAGCTATTTTCCAATCAAGTGGTAATTCTCCAAAATCAAAAGACATCTGAAAGATTATTGCCAAAGGTTCAGCAATAACTTTAGCCAAGCGTTTTAAAAAGTAAGCTGGAAAACAGTCAGGTGTTCGAGACAATTTGTTTGGGAGCTTTTTTAGGGCCTTAAATACCTTTTTTGTGGTAAATACCATGTTGTCCAACTTTCCAATATTTGGTGGATTAAAATTTGGCAAAGTATTATCATCATCAGTAAAAACAGAAGCAAAATAATTTCCAAAAAGTTCAACTTTTTCAAAGTCTTCAGTTACAAATGTCCCATCGTCTCTTTTAATTGGTGGGATAGTTTGTTTTGTTTTAATTTTACTATTAACAAATTTATAAAAATTGTTTAAACCCCCGGAATTTAAAATTTTTGTTTCTTTATTAGTGTTAAAATCTCTAACTTTATTTTTGTATACTTTGCAAATTTTTTTGTACTCTGATCTTGATTTTTCATCAATATTACGCTTATGCCAAAGTTTTTTCTTTTGATTTTGTAGTTTTCTTATTTGTATTGGATATTGTACAATTTTTTTTTGTTTGTAAATAATTTTTTTCCAGGGACATGTCTATTGATTCCTAACAACAAAATATCCTTGAATCTCTGCCAAGCATTTTCTACTGTGCCACATTCCTCAAATAAAATTTTCCAGTTGATTGTAGATAAGTATAAACTTAGCATATCATAATCTGCTTTTAAAAAATCAGGTATGTAGTTTTGAATCTTATTTTTAGGACTGTCAAATATTTTAAGATTAATTTCAGATAAAATAGTGTCATGGTCTGATTGTGAAAAACTGGGCGCAACAGTGACATTATTGAAAATTTCTCTATCGTTTGTGAACAAAAGATCCAGATAATTATTCCCACGAGTTGGTTGTGAAACAAGCTGATACATACCTAGCTCAATAAGAAACTCAAACCAATTATTTTCATTTTGCGTGTTTGAAGTTATTTTATTTGAAGACCAATCTACCCCTGGCAGATTGAAATCTCCAGTAAAAACAATGGTTCCTACAAAGTTTTCTGTTAAGTTCCTGATTAGCTCAAATATTAGATTGTCTTTTTCTTTGCTAGTACTAGGTTCTCTATAAATACCAATGAATCTCAGTTTAGATGACTTTTGTAGAAAAATGTCAACCGCTACTAGTTCTATTGCATTGTACTTTTCCTCCATTTCAACTTCAACTACTCTAAAAATATTTTTAATTAATAGTACTACTCCACCTCCTCGTCGCTGCTGTCGATCACTTCGATAAACATTAATTTTATTTTTAATAATTTTTAATAAAGTTGAAAAAGGACGCAAGAAGGGACAAGCGAAACGAACGCGGCGAAAAGAAAAAAAAAAAGAAAATAAAAAAAAAAAAAAAAAAAAAAACAAAAAAAAAAAACAAAAAAAAAAAAAAAAAACCCACAAACAAAACAAAACCAACCCCAACAAAAGAAAAAACAAAAACAATCAACCTCCACCGCCCACCCCTTCCCCCAAGGGAAACACCCCCCCCCTACCACAAACCGGATTAGTCTTAATGATGTATCATTGGAAAGCTTACAGTCCAGAAATATCATAAAAGGGTTGAATAAATGTTTAAAACAAAATAACATGAACATCTTTGTTCTGGACAACGCATTTTTAATAAAAGACGGATAGACCCTTCTTACCAACCAAACAAATGTGCTAAATGAGATATCATTGAAAAGCTTATAGTTTGTGAAGTATCGTAAGGGGTTGAAATGGATGAAAATTAACATGAAAATCTCCATGCTAGACAAGGCATTTTCACCAAAAGGGGATGAGACCTTTCTCCACAACCACAAAACAAATTTAACTAAATGAAGTATCATTGCAAAGCTTAAAATTCAGGGAATATTAAGAAAGGGTTTAATTTAGAAAAAAAAAAGCAAATGAATCCGAAAAACATTGAAAAAATTATTTGTCAGCCGTACGGCTAACACGGGCTAATTGTGATTTAAATAGCCTTAAAATCGTTCTTTTTAAACATATAAGAATGACAAAATTTGTTTGGTATTTTCGAAGTTATAATGATAAAAACGGAAGGGGTTTAAACTTTTTGTTTTTAGAGTGATTTCGTTGTTTTTGTTTTTATATATTTGTGAAGAATTAGTGGTTTAAAGTTGTTGAAAATTCTTTATTAGATCATTTTTAATGAGAAAAGTGAAAATTATACATACGGTATTGTTTCCTGTCCGCATAATAGTTTTTGTGTGTTAAATGTACCGCTAAAATCATAATTAAGTTTGCCCAACATTTTTCGTTCACTTCGTGTTTTTAGCAAAAAAATCGAGGGTTTTTTGTATAGTGAACGCAATATTTCGAGATTGTTATCAAATTTACAATCAATAAACCAAATAAACAATGGCTTGAAGCACATTTGCCAATGAATTTCGTTATCCAGTAGCAATGA
>JASAMX010033220.1:0-10628 GCA_030248175.1 Microlaimidae sp. YZB2_3
CATACATGGGCACGGGGGGGTTGGGGGGGTTAACCCCCCCAAATTCTGAGAAGGGGGGTTTAACCCCCCCCACTCAGAAGTGGGGGGGGGGGAGAAAAGGTTAACCCGCCCCCCAATTTTGGAAAAATGAAGAAAAAAAATGTCTTTAAAATGACTTCTAACTGCCTCCAAACTTAAGTTTTGAGGTCAAAATGAATGTTTTAAGCAATAAAAAGCTCAAAAATGCAATAAAAAGGGCTTTTTGACCTAAAATTACCGTTTTTTACCTATTTTTCCTTCAAAATCGAAAAACGATATGGGTAAAATGCACTCCAAAAAAAAACGATATGGGTATTTTGCGTTTCTTGGATTTTAACCCCCCCCCCCTAATTTGGGGTTTAACCCCCCACTCCGGACCAACTTGCCCATGTATGATTCCAGGATGTTTATTTTTGCAGTAGTTAACTGCATCTGGAGTAATCCTGAATGTTTATTTGAATTGTTTTGTAATTATGTTTTATCTTAAAAGCAGTCTTTGTGCTGCACCTGGTTAATTCCAGGATGTTTATTTTTGCAGTAGTTAACTGCATCTGAAGTAATCCAGAATGTTTATTAAAATTGTTTTATTATGTTTTATCTTAAAAGCAGTCTTTGCGCTGCACCTGGTTTATTCCAGGATGTTTTTTTTGCAGTAGTTAACTGCATCTGGAGTAATCCAGAATGTTTATTAAAAGTGTTTTGTTATAATGTTTTATCTTAAAAGCAGTCTATGTGCTGCACCTGGTTAATTCCAGGATGTTTATTTTTGCAGTAGTTAACTGCATCTGGAGTAATCCAGAATGTTTATTAAACGTGTTTTGTTATAATGTTTTATCTTAAAAGCAGTCTATGTGCCGCACCTAGTTAATTCCAGGATGTTTATTTTTGCGGTAGTTAACTGCATCTGGAGTAATCCAGAATGTTTAATAAAATTGTTTTGTTATTATGTGTTATGTAAAAGCAGTCTTTGTGCTGCACCTGGTTAATTCCAGGATGTTTATGTTTGCAGTAGTTAACTGCATCTGGAGTAATCCAGAATGTTTATTAAAGTTGTTTGGTTATTATGTTTTATCTGTTTAGCAGTCTTTGTGCTGCACCTGGTTAATTCCAGGATGTTTATTTTTGCAATAGTTAACTGCATCTGGAGTAATCCAGAATGTTTATTAAAATTGTTTTGTCATAATGTTTTATCTTAAAAGCAGTCTGTGTGCTGCACCTGGTTAATTCCAGGATGTTTATTTTTGCAATAGTTAACTGCATCTGGAGTACGGGTGTCATTAGTACTAAAGCTAAGGCTAAATTGCTTTAGTACTAAAGGGTTTTTTGGGCTTAGTACTAAAGCTAAGGCGCGGCTAAACTGAAATTAGCTGGCAAAAGCTCGGCAAAAGGTATGGACCCGGCAAAACTTTAGCTTTTGCCAAGAAAATGATAAATCACTAAAAAATCTTAATGTTCCCAACAAACCAAAAACATGGTTATTTAATGAAAATTGATATTAGTGAAAAAAGGAGGTAAGGTGGGGTCCACCTCGACCCCTCCCCCTTTTTTTAACCTCAAAAATTTTGGACCCCCCTAAATAAAAATAGAGTTTTTATCAACAAATTCTCTAATTTTTTAAACTGACTCCCCTCCAAATTTTAAATCAGACACTTCTAAAATATTTTCTTTTGAAAACCAGACACACCCTGACCCTCTTTAAAATTTCAAAATTTTTCATCTTGGGCCTACCCCTCTAGAAAGCCAGCGAGTATGGAAGAACACCCTAGAACCTCTCTCCCAGAATTCAAGATGCAATTTATCCCAGGTAACCAACCCCCTCCCTCCTCCCTTAGCTGTTAAAACTATACTCACCTCACTTCAATATACTATTTTTCATCTAAAAGTAACATAAGTGAGTTATTTGAACAATAATACTAAATAAAAAAATCAAATGGAGCTTTGGTATTCTGTGAGTATGGGGTTTTACTTTTTTGTGTTTTTTTATTATTCTACTTATTTTTGTTTAAACATTAAAAAAGACGATTTTTTTCGCTTTTTTTGAAGCATCTTTTTGAGTTTCTAAATGCTTAATACTAAAATAATCTCATTTTTATTATTTCATGTGGACATTTTCTAAAACTTATTATGCAGTAAGGGTGGTTTTTTTAATAAAAATGTTGGTTATATGTTTTGTTGCTTTAGATATTTATTCCAAAAAATATTCTTGATAGTTAACAATTTTTGATGACTATTTACATTTAAGATACACATTGCAAATTGCAATAAACGATGGTCAAAACCCTCCCATTTAAACGAAAGTTGTTCAGTGTTAAATATCTTCACATAGTTGTGATGTTATAGAATCACTTTTAGCCAACTAGCGCTTAGGAAAAAAAGAGAATTTTTCAAGCGCTAATTGGCTAAAACAGCTCCTCCCAAAACCATTTCCACAGATCAAAACATTTATGACGTATCACAAATACTATATGACATTTTGAACGTCCTTAAAATTTTGATGTGTACACACAAAACCAACTTTAAAACTATAAAATTAACCCTAAAATAATATTTAAAAAAAAAAATAAAATTAAAATCTAATGGAATAAACAAAAAACCGTCTTTTATGTTGAGTTTTTTACTGTAAACTTTACAATGTAATGCTAAGTATTACCTTAAAACAGGGACAATATTTAAAATTTACGAATATGTCCATATTTCTCAGTTTGGCAAAAGCTAAGGCTAAAGTGCTTTAGTACTAAGCCTTTTTTGGGCTTAGTACTAAAGCTGAGGCTAAACGATTTTTGAACCTTTAGTACTAAAGCTAAGGCGCGGCTAAAATGAAATTTCCCGGCAATGCACACCCGTATAACAAACATTTTCGACGCTACAACTCAACAATCATAATATCCTTTTAAGAGACAAGGCCTGTCGGAGGGGTCAAAGGCCAGGTCCTACCGGATGCCACTTCCTCATCTTAACTAGCATTTAAAGGTGTGGTGCGGAGTAAAAATTTTTGTCTTCAATTTTGATAATTTTTGTGAAAACTTTACCCCCCAATAGCCCACAAATTTTTTTTCAACAAAATATCTCCAGTGGTTCAGGAGTTATGACCTCCCGAAAATGACGTTCTTCCACAATTCTGTACGTGAATATCGCTTGATGGGTTAAACGATTTAAGTTACAGAAGGCGGCTACTTTCTACTTTAGTTTGATACCTTGATTATGAACATTGGTGCAGATTTAAGTTGCAGAAGGCGGCTACTTTCTACTTTAGTTTGATACCTTGATTATTAACATTGGCGAAGATTTAAGTTACAGAAGGCGGCTATTTTCTATTTTTGTTTGATACCTTGATTATTAACATTGGCGCAGTATTTGTTGAGATATCGCGTTTCTCATACAAAAAAACCTCGATTTTTTTCAAAGTGACGGCAAAAATGTTCAGCAAACTTCATCAAATAACTGCCGTCGTTTGGTTTTTTAGCGGAAAAATCCAGGGGTTTTTTACACGAAATGCAATATGTCGACAAATACTGCATCAATTTTTACCATTAAGGTATCAAATTAAAGTAGCCGCTTTCTTTAAGTGTGATTTGTAGCTAAAATTGTTATACCCATTGAGCGATTTTTCACGAACAGAATTGTCCAAAAACGTCATTTTTTGGGGGGAAGGTCACAACTATGAATCACAGGACATATTTTGTCGAAAAAAATTTTTGGGCTATTGGGGGCAGGTGTAAGGTTTTCACAAAAAATATCAAAATCAAAGACAAAAAGCTTGACTCCGCACCGCACCTTTAAGCCTTTTATGTGACCAGGCTTGTGGACCACGTGGGTTCTGGCCTGATCAGACCGGGCCTTTAAATATCTCGTCCTCCTCTTAACAAGCATATTACAAGCCTTTCACGTGACCGGGCCTGTGGACCGGATCAGACCGGGCCGGGCCGGGCAGGGCCGGGCCGTTAAATACCTCGTCGTCATCTTCGTCCGCTGTGGATTCATCGTCGGAAGTTTGACTGCTGGACTCTGGCTTGGTAAGCTCTAAAAACACATTAGAAATCCTATATATTTCTCACTTTTAACAACTCCCGTTGTGATAATGTTTCAAAAATATGACGCCTTATAAATGAGAGTTTTGGGGCCTATCTTTATAAAAATTGTTGTAGTTATAAATTAATAAACGCATTTAAATTGTCATTTCTTTTTTAAATACAAAAAATTCATTTTTTAAACTGTGGAATTTACGGTATTTAAAAATTTGTACTTTTTTATATTGTAAACCTATTTTTTTAATATACTTTTTAATTGAAAAAAAGAGAAAAATATGCGTTTATTAATTTACAATTACAAACAATTTTTATAAAATAGGTTCCTGAGCTGCTGACGATCAAAGATTGGGGCATCACATAGACTGGGGATCACAGGTGAAAGTTTTATATTGCCCTTATTGGTCAAAAAGCTAAAAAAAATCCGTTGTGATAATGTTTCAAAAATATGACGCCTTATAAAAATACGAGTTCTAATTTTTTAAACGAGCGGGTGATGGTGTACCGCAGTACGTCAGCAAATGAAATACTAAGACTGGTGATAACAGGTTTAAGTCCTGTATAACCCTGCTTTTAAGGTAAAAATAACTAATTGTTTTGCATTCTTTCTATCAAAAACTGGATTTATTCGGTCTCGTATTTCTAGACAACAAACTAGACAAATAATACAAATCGTCGTTACTACGGCAAAATAAGCCACAGTTCGTATAAAATATGTGTGCCTGTGACTCACTTTAAATTTAAAACAGGACTTTATTAACTACAGAATTTTGCCGTAGTAACGACGAAATATAATTAAAAGAAATTAATTAGCATTTTATAGTTAAGAAAGTTAAATTCTAATACTGAAAGGTAAACATTCATGCAACATTATTCAATATTATTTAATGTTTCCATGTATTTCTATAGTGGTGATTAAAAATTTATATATTTCGATAATATTTTCGGTAATGATTATTCATTATAATTTCTTGAATCTCACATAAGTTTTCTTGAAAGTGCATTTGCAATATCTAAATTTTACGTAAGTGAGATTAAGGACTGGAAAGTGCGTGCGTTTACTAAAAAAAGATAAACTCCACATAATTTCACTTCAAACTTTAAGCTTCAAAATCATAAACCGAGCAAACACTTAATAAATGAGCTGAAACAGAGCAAGGTATATAAATGGAGTGGATTTTAATCATCTACCGAAGGGCATTTTAAAAACTTAAGAAATTAATATTAATTTCTTTAGCACCTGAATTGAAGAAATTTTAACATAATATTTTATTTTTATTTTTAACCCGTTCCCGTGATTGTCTTTTCCTTGGTTACAACCGTGAAACCTTGACCTAAGTTCAAAGCTCAAAGTTTTTTCTAGTAAATTAAATTTTGTAGCAAATAATTATAAAATCATAATGCGATCCGATTGCGATCGGCAACAAAAAAAAACACGTACCACAAAAACAATAACAAAACATAAACACGTTTTTACTAGAATATGGCTCAAAGGCTTATTAAAATAAGTACTAAAATAAGCCATAATTAAAAATACTGCTTAAATTTCAGTAAAAAAGTGGCCAAAACTTTCTCATTTGATAACCCATTCCATTTTGAAACTACTCTGTTACAAAAATAAAACTTTCGTACGTTAATTCGACTTTTCTGCACTTTTAACTTCAATGAATGCCCTCTAGTACTATTTTAATTATTAAAAAAATCATTTGGTTCAATACTTGTTTTTCTATGCACAACTTTATAGCATTGTGAGAGATCAAAAATATTACGTCTCTCTTGTAGTGTTTTTATATTTAAAAACTTCATTCTACTTTCATAATCTACGTAAGGAAATCTACATCTATTAAAAAACCCCCTTTAAAACTGTGTTGCACTCTTTCAATCAGCGAAATGTCTTGTATTAGGTATGGATTCCAAACTACACTTGCGTATTCAATTGTTGGTCTAACGTATGTAGTGTATGCTTTCAGTAAATTTTTAACAGAATTAGAATTAAAAGTTCTGAATATTAAAAAAGATATTCTAAATGCTTTTTTAGCAAGAATGTTGCAATGCTCCGAAAATTTTGAATTATCGGACATAAAAACTCCTAAACCTTTAACTAATTTAGTTTTTCCAAGCTTTTATTATCAATTTTATAATCGAGTTTATTCAGACGGTTTTTAGAACCCATATGGAATACTGTGCACTTATTTTCCGCCAACTGCAATTGCCAATCATTGAAGGATTTCTTAATTTTTTTGAAATCCTCTTGTAGATTAGTTGTATTTTGAATTTCATTTTGGGAATCGAAGCTTACATAAACTTTTGCATCATCTGCAAGTTTTAATTTGGAATGCTCAATGTTTTGTACTCTATCATTAACATATATTAAAAAAGCAAAGGACCCAAAACAGAACCCTGCGGAACAGAACTTTTAACAGGTATGTAATAAACTTTTAATAACTTTTAATAGTGAACTTTTAATAACTTTTAACTTTTGACCTACACTCTATGTCGTATTTCCGGCATAAATATTTTTTTGCGCAAGTAGTGCCCAGAAAGCGAGCAAATTAAAATGGTTAAAGCTGTACGGTAGCAATATGCAGATTTTTTTCACGGATACAGTGTATTACGTAGGATATTTTATGTTGCAAAAATTTGCATATTGCTACCGTACAGCTTTAACCATTTCAATTTGCTCGCTCACTGGGCACTATTCGCGCACAAAAAATCATGTATGACGGATAAGAATGAATTAGGTCATGCGTAGAGTTTTCCGCGGTAAGGTTTTCGTACGACATTTGTCCTACGAAAATACCACCACCGTAAGACGAAGGTTTCACCTTTGTTGTACGAAGGTTTCACGGTTGTAACGGGTGAACAGGCCATCACGGGAACGGGTTAAATATTTTTTCAACATTTTGCAATTTTTGAGGCCAAAAATCGTATCTAAAACGGTTTATTTTTAGATTACTAACTACAAAATGGTCCTAGTTTACTTAAGATATTTGTTCTTTAAGTAAATATAAATTTTATTTTTATATTTTTTGGAATTATTGCGCACGCCTAGTCTTCTAGGTCCTCGCCAGCTGAAATCTTTTATAACAACACTATTTTTTTCTATGGTCGGATATCGCAACACAATTTTCGCTAAATTTGGCATTAAACCCAACATGCTTGTTAGTAGTAATGATGCATAATGTCAAGAATGCATAAGATTAGAGAATGTCCGACTGTGTATTAAACGGTTGTTCAAATTATAGGTAGATTATTCCACGGTGTAAATTTTTTATCATGTAAAAACTTTATTACGACCTGTGGAATAATCTACAATTTGTGTAATAATCAACATGACAATTTTTCTACGTAATACTGTATATTATTCTACATGATAACCGGGAATTTGCAAACAAAAAAACTGCAAACGTATAACTCTTTAATAATTTTTTCACGTGACGTTAACTATTCGTCGAAATACGTCAAATTTTCACCGTTTTTTGTTGATTTAACGTACAAATTATTTTACATGTTAAAACATCAAATATTTCAAATAATTGAAATTATTCCAGAGTATTATGTAGAAAAATTTGTTGTATGCATTTTGCGTTTACGATTTTGTACTTTGCAAACTACGAACTGCAAAAATCTGTAAACGTAAAATGCTCAGAGGAGGTTTTTTTCCACGCAATCTTGTCAAATATCCTAGGTTTTTTGTTATATTTTAAAACATTAAATATTTTGACTAATTTGAATTATTCGACAGTGTAGTTAGTATGTTGAAAAACGTCATCTATGAGTTTTGCGTTCGCAAATTTTTATTTCTACGTGATAAAAAAAATCTACACTGTGGAATGACTACCAACAATTTGAACAACTGTTTAACACACAGTCGGACATTCTCTACTCCTATGAATGCTTGATAATGGTAAAAAAATTTAAATTGGTTATTTTTTGACTAATTTAGATCAAGCTTTAAATACACAAGATGTCTTTTTCCAAAGAAACAAAGACTATTGGCATAGATTATTTCTTGTATGCTGATATTTTTTTGATTATTTGAATGATTTGTTAGTATTATAAATAGGTAAAGTAATAATTAACATTTTGAGGTAAAAAACATTTGCCACAAAGATTAAAAAATATTAAGCACAATATTATTCTTTTACTTACGTTTATTAAAACACAAAAAGTTAGTAATCATTAGTGTTAAAAAGTTATATAAATTTTCTTACCGTACCAAAATCTGATATTTCCAACTTTACTTAATAACAACGAATTCACAATACGTGTAATATTCTTATTTTTAACAGCGCTTGTTGAAAAATAATTTCTCCTGGACCCCGAGTACCCCTGGACGTGATTTAAAATTTTTCACATCTGAGGTCTCAGGGAAAAGGAAAAACAAGTATAACTGTGCCGGAAATATCTTTATATGTAAGTAATTAACCGTTGAAAGACGACCATATCTTGTATTTTAGCTTCTTCTATATTAGAAACAAAGCCGAAAATTGATAACATTGCTGGAATTGAGCGAATGAAATTATTCTTTTTCCGTTCTGTGAGATTCGCAAATTATATGAAATTCAACATTACCGAACCGACAGAATCGAGAATAAACAAAATCTAATACGGTCACAATAATTTCCAATCATATTTTAAAAAAAATTTCTTATTTTTGGAAAATGAAATATATATGAAGAATTGGAAGGATTGTTAAAACAAAAGCCAGGGTAAACTCATTAAATACAATATAATATAGAAATATAAATAAAAGTATAGCACTAAGATATATCAGCTTTGAGTTTTAATAATGGCACCAAAATCGTACTCAACATAAAAAAATAAAAACTATAAAATATTAAAGAAGTTGTGAGAAAAAAATAATTATCAAAAAGTGATAAGCTAACGAAAGAAATAAAAATAGATGCGTAAACATAACAATGGAGATAAACAACAATAAAATTTCCAGGTATTTTTCTATATTAATTGCTTAAAATTGTTATAAATACATAAATCTAACAGTTAATAATTGCTTTTTAAGTGTAATTGTTGGATTCTACTAAAACAATCGTTTCATTATTAATAGCATATTGAAATTTCACCTTGTTTTTTTGTCTTAAGTGAGAATACTCAGATTTTACCGAAAGGCCGATTGATACAGGAGTTTTACTTGTATAATATAATATAATATAATATAATATAATATAACATAATATAATATAACATAATATATATATATAATATAATATAATATAATATAATATAATATAATATAATATAATATAATATAATATAATATAATATAATATAATATAATATAATATAATATAAATATATATAATTTATATATAATATAATATATATTTTTTTTTTTTTTTTTTTTTTTTTTTTTTTTTTTTTTTTTTTTTTTTTTTTTTTTTTTTTTTTTTTTTTTTTTTTTTTTTTTTTTTTTTTTTTTTTTTTTTTTTTTTTTTTTTTTTTTTTTTTTTTTTTTTGTTTTTTTTTTTTTTTTTTTTTTTTTTTTTTTTTTTTTTTTTTTTTTTTTTTTTTTTTTTTTTTTTTTTTTTTTTTTTATTTTTATATAATATAATATAATATAATATAATATAATATAATATAATATTATATTATATTATATTATATTATATTATATATATTTATATATATATAATATAATATAATATAATATAATATAATATAATATAATTTTATAATATTATTTTTTTTTTAATATAATTTATTATAATATAATATAATATAATATAATATAATATAATATAATATAATATAATATAATATAATATAATAATTTATATAAGTTTGTAAATAGTAAAATTAAAATAAAAGAAAATATTCCCCCTTTAAAAAAAGAAAACAATTCATTTGCAACCAGCAATAGAGAGAAAGCAGAACTTTTTCGCACAATACTTTAGCTCAATTTTCACTACTGATGATGGTAAACTTCCGAAATTTGATACATATTTTGATAAAACCTTAGAGCACATGCTTTTTACCGAAAAAAATGTTTTTAGAGCCATAAAAAAATTGCCCAATAAGTTATCGAAATCTCCAGACTGCTTTCCAGCTTTATTTCTTAAACGCTTGGGAGTTGGACTAGTGGAACCGTTAACTAAATTATTTCAAAAATCATTTGATACTGGATCATTACCTCGTGATTGGAAAACCGCGTTGATAATTCCATTGTTTAAAAAAGGTTTTAAAAATGATAAAAAAATTATCGACCAGTTTCATTAACGTCTTTTGTTTGTAAAATGATGGAACGGTTGGTTAGAGATGTGCTTTTAACCTTTTTTGCTAAAATTTTGTCAAGGTGCCAACACGGCTTTAAGGCTAAAAGCTCAACTATAACACAGCTTCTAGAAACTTTAAACGAGTGGACAAAAGCTATTAACAATAAAAAAGATATTGACGTGGTTTATCTGGATTTCGCGAAGGCGTTTGATACCGTATCGCATGAAAAGCTTTTATACAAATTGGAAAAATTAGGTATCACAGGAAGATTCCTTAAATGGATAAGAGCATTTTTAACTGGAAGAGACTTAAAAGTAGTAATCAACAACACAGAATCAAATTCCTATCCTG
>JASAMX010033221.1:0-18702 GCA_030248175.1 Microlaimidae sp. YZB2_3
AAAAAAGCCAGACATTTTTCGCTTTTTTTAACCTTCCCATAATTGCTTAGAGGTGCGATGCGGAGTCAACTTTTTGTCTTCGATTTTGATAATTTTTTGTGAAAACCTTACCCCACCCCCCAAACTGACAAAAATTTTTTTAACAAAATATCTCCAGTGGTTCACGATTTACGACCCCCTAGAAAATAGGGTTTTTCAAATTCTGTACATGAAAGATTGCTCAATGGGTATCACGATTTTCGTTATAAATTATGCATTCAAAAAAAGCGGCTACTTTCTACTTTAATTTGATACCTTGATCGTTAAGATTGGTGCAGTACTTGTCGAAATATTGCGTTTTCGGTACAAAAAACTCGCGATTTTTTCGTGAAAAACACCAAACGACCGCAGTGATTTTATGAAGTTTGTCCAACTTGTTTTTTCCTTCACTTCGTGTTTTTAGCTAAACAATAGAGGGTTTTTTGTACGAAAAACGCAATATATCGAGAAATACTGCACGAATCCTAATGACGAAGGTATCAAATTAAAGTAAAAAGTAGCCGCTTTCTTTGGGTGCATAAATATAAATCGTTATACCCATTGAGCAATCTTTCACGTACAGAATTGTTGAAAAACCCCATTTTTTAGGGGATTACAAATCCTGAACCACTGGAGATATTTTGTTGAAAAAATTTTTGTCAGTTTGGGGGCTAGGGTAAAGTTTTTTCAAAATATTATCAAAATCGAAGACAAAAAGTTTGACTCCGCACCGCACCTTTAACATCTTTAATAAAATAGTGCATACATAAAACGTGTTTTTAAAAATTCAAGATGAATTTTGTTTATATAATGCTAGATACCAATCTCAAAATGTTTGTTGCATTAATTTGAAGCGGTGTTAAGGCTACTTTTATTTCTGTAAAGTAATCTCTATTCTAAAAATTTCTAAATATAGTAAAAGTCCCATATTGTGCTTAGATCAACACAGTTCTGACGACCAGTGGGGAATGGCTGGCTATTCCAGGTTAATTAATCTATTAAAAATAGGGGGAGTCTAGAAGGAAGGGGTTGAGTTCAAACCCGTAAGTTTTTTGCGGAACAGCGTCCAAACTTTCATGAATTTAAATTGTATAGGAATGATTTAGAAATTGAGGTTCCCCTAAAGTGTCGGGAAGCTAGTAGGGGGTCGTTACCCCAAGTAAATGGCCCTTTGAAAGCTAGAAGGGGGTCCAGAGGGGTCCGTACCCCTCTAGCTTTCTAGGGGGGGTCAACCATAGATGAACAAGGGGGGTAGGGTGGGGTCCACCCCCCTAGCCTCGAAATTCTAGAAAAAAATTCAGGGGCCCCCCCTCCCCCCAAATTTTTGAATTTTCGACCCCTGACCCCCCTCAAGATTTTGAAATCTGACCCCCCCCCCCCCCCCCCCTCCCCCCCTCGAGAAAATTTTAAGTACTTTTTTTATACTAAATTTTATTGCAAAAATGTAAATTTTTAACACAAATTCATGTTTTTACACCATTTTTATACCTAAATGTTGCTTTTTATTCAATAAAATGTAGTATTATCCTATAAAAAGAACTATTATTAAAGTTATTATGGTTTAAAACTGTTTTGCTTTGGACACCGGACCCCACCTGACCCCCCTCTAGATTTCAAAATTTCTCACCCCGGGTCGACCCCCTCTAAAAAGCTAGGGGGTTCGACCATACATGGGCAAGTTGGTCCGGAGTGGGGGGGGTTAAACCCCAAATTAGGGGGGGGGGTTAAAATCCGAGAAAGGCAAAATACCCATATCGTTTTTTTTCTGGAGTGCATTTTACCCATATCGTTTTTCGATTTTGAAGGGAAAATAGGTTAAAAACACTAATTTTAGGTCAAAAAGCCCTTTTTATGGCATTTTTGAGCTTTTTATTGCTTAAAACATTCATTTTGACCTCAAAACTTAAGTTTGGAGGCAGTTAGAAGTCATTTTAAAGACATTTTTTTTCTTCATTTTTCCAAAATTGGGGGGGGGGGGTAACTTTTTCTCCCCCCCCCCACTTCTGTGTGGGGGGGGTTAAACCCCACTTCTCAGAATTTGGGAGGGGGTTAACCCACCCCCAAACCCCCTCGTGCCCATGTATGGGTTCGACCCCCCTAGGACCCACCTCCTAGATTTTAAAATGTCATTTACCTGGGGTAAACACCCCCCTAGCTTTTTGACCGTGTTCAACTAAGGGGTCAACCGGGGGTAGAACGGTTAGAAATCTAGAGGGAATGATGTGGGGCCCGGTTTTGAAATAAATTTGTTTTGAATCTTAAATTCAAGTATGTTAGCATAGCACTAATAAAAATTTAAAAGAGTAAAATAAGATATAAGTATATAAAAAGAGTACAAAAGTACTGTTTTTTTTTACTACAAAAACTTCACTGAAAGTAATTTTTTTATCTAAACATATACTTACAATTTGACTGAGAAGGGTGTAGGGGAGGGGGGGTTCTTTTAAAAATTTCAGAGGAGGGTAGGGTGTCAAAATTAAAAGAAATTTTGAGGGAGGGAAGGGACTTCTTGGATTTTTTGTAGGGGGAGGGGTCCGAAATTGAGGCTAGGGGGAGGGTTCATCCTACCCCGACCCCCCCCCTATGCTTACCCATGGGGGAGGTCTAGCCAGGAGGTGTTTGGGACAGCTCCCTATCTTGGGGGCGGGGTTAACAGGCAAACATTTCCAAAACGAGTGGGGACACAAGAGAAAATTTTATTTAAATTAGGGATGTGCTTAAAAAGGGGAAAAATGAAGAAAAAAAGACAAAAAAAAAATTTAAGTCGAACAATTGGTTTAATAGCTTCAATTTTGTTAAAATAGGTGGTTAAAAACTGCAAACTTTTGAAAATAGATTAAAAATGCAAAATATTTTTTGTGTTTTTTTTTCATTTTTGTGCAAAGGTAAAGGAGCTCTAATAATAAAGCGGGGGAAGGAGGGAGGGGGTTTTTCCGCACCATGTACAGGCATAGATGAACACGGTCAAAAAGCTATGGGGTGTTTACCCCGGGTAAATGACATTTCAAAATCTAGGGGGGTCAAACCCCCCTCTCCCTCTAGCTTTCTAGAGGGGGTCGAACCTCCTAGCTTTCTAGAGGGGTCGACCCGGGGTGGAAGATTTTGAAACCTAGAGAGGGGTCAGGTGGGGTTCAATTTCCGAAGCAAAATACTTTTAAACCATTAGAGGTTTAATAATAGTGTTTTTATAAGATAATACTACATTTTATTGAATAAAAAGCGATATTAAGGTATAAAAAGGGTGTAAAAACATGAATTTGTGTTAAGAATTCACGTTTTTGGAAGAAAATTTAGTATAAAAAAAGTACCTAAAATTTTATCAAGAAGGGAGGGAGGGTCAGATTCAAAATCTAGAAGAGGGTCAGGGGTAAAAAATTCGAAAATTTGGGGGGAGGGGGGCCTAGATTTTTTTTAGGGGGGCCCAAAATTTTGGCTAGAGGGGGTTGAACCCCACCCTTCCCCCCTGTTCATCTAGGCAAAGGTCTTGTCCAGAGGGTCTAGCTGTACTCCTCTTTTGGATCGGCAAAGGTAAAAATTTGAGGTACACACTAAGAAGCCAAAGCCATTTTTTTAATTTCTGAGCTTTACTCAGTGCTTGATTGTCTATCTTAACTTTTTTTATAGCGTTACAAATGAAAAAAGGGCAATTATTTAGGTTTTATGATCGTTTTCAATGTTTTAATTTGTCTCCCTTTCAAATTTGTGGTACTATTGTACTCTTGGTATAATTAAGCTGGACCTCCCCCCACCCAACCCTCTAGTACATGTAGATCGGCAAGATTAACAAAATTGAACGTTCCGAGCTGTAATTTTAAAAAAAATATTTTCGCGTTTGGTTTTTCTCCGTGGTAGTTTAAAGTACATGTTGTTAGTTGTTAAATAAATAATTTAAAAAACGAAAATTTTAAGGTATATGCCAAATTGTTTGTTATAAAATTTTTGTTTTGTTTTTTGGACCGTTTTTCATCAAAATCAACAGCAAATATAACAACTACAAAGTAAAAAAACACCACGCGCAAAGCGCGGAAAAAATTTTAGTCCGTTTTTAGTGTTTTCCCTTTCTTTCCAAATACTTTGTACGCCCATGCGGCCAAGGTCTTTTCCAAAACGTTAGTCTTCTGAGCAGCAAATTTTGTTTGAATTCAATTTTGTTAATATAAATTACTGCTTCTAATATTATGTTATAAAAGGTTGCTTTAGGATTGCACACACTACTAAATATACAAACAGAATTCCATAGTCTTCTAACACAGTATTCTTATTCATCTTAGGCTTTTTTGTTTGTTCTCAGATTTTTTGTGTTTGTAACTTATGTGGAATTTTAATTATAATGATTTGATAAATTGATCAAATAAACTATTATTACTGGGTTTTTTTCTTTTAAAAATGAAATTTTGGCCATACGTAATTTTGGCCATATTGCTTGTGGGTTTCCGGTTGGTTTTAATCATTTTTGGTGGATTATTACTTTGGTATTACTTTTAGTATATGACGTTAATTCTCTCACTTGTGTTGTTTGTATGATTGTATTGTAATGCTTGTTTTTTTATCTTATTTTCCTAAAGGTCGTAATAGTAACAAAATAATGTATTTTCATAAATATAACAATCTTGTTTAACGTTATATTATATTTTGTGTTGAGCCATAATTAGGGCCAAAATACATGGAAACTTTTGAGATTTTTAATTAAAGCTACTACTTATAGAATAGCTAAAAATTTTGTTTTATGGAATAAAACAAATAGGCAAAATTTGAATCTGTTAATTTTTTACCTCTTGTACATTTTTAAATTTTTTGATTAGTCGAATCACAACTTACCTCATAAAATGTTATCTGAGTATATACATAAGTAAAAATCAAAATTTCGTTAAAAAATTTCTTAAAAAAAAATTGAAGAGTTATTTTTTAGAACTAGTAAAGGATTCATAAGCAAGCTCTAATAGACCTGGACTTTGGCTCACTGAGATTCTATAAATTTTTAATTTGCCATTTGTTGGGAAAGTAGTATTGCGGGATTCGAGTTACGTGTTTGTATTGCGTCGTTTTATCCACCCGATGTTTTGAGTTTGTCAAAATAATATTTAACATTCGCATACTAAAATTTCAATCGACTTTATTTTTAACGGATACTTTATTTGTTTTATGTTTTCAATTAAAAAAATGTCTTTTGGGACAGTAGATTATTTATAGTATAAAAGTTTTTGTATTAACTAATTGTGCATTAATCGAAATGATTTTTATATTGAAAAAATTTTATCTTAATGACTTTTAGTTTCAATATTATTCTGAATTTTTCCCTTTTTTATAAAAATATGTTAGTTTCGAAAACTTTTTTTAAAAAATTCTTTTAATTTATACGTTCGTCGTCTTTAAAATGTTATTGTCGCATTTGTCAAGCTTCATTCACAATTGTTGTAATACGTATATAAACAAATCAAAATATACAAAGTAATAGTTTTACTAATACTGTTGTTTATTTTTTTAAGACTTATTTTATTTGAAGGAATATAATCTAAAAATATACAAGTCAGATCATCAAC
The DNA here is from genome assembly GCA_030248175.1 of Microlaimidae sp. YZB2_3. NCBI lineage: Eukaryota > Metazoa > Nematoda > Chromadorea > Desmodorida > Microlaimidae > Microlaimidae sp. YZB2_3. The sequence continues at coordinate 5,559 of JASAMX010033221.1, forward strand.
TGCTTAATCATTCATTATTTCGTAATTTCTAACAATTCGGAATTACTTTTTTTTCTTTATAGAAATAAATTGATAAATTGACAAATTTTAAATTTAAAGTTTATTTTGCTACTCCTTTTTAAATAAATTTCACTGATAGGATAAAAGCGGTCACCCAAGCTAGATGTGGGGTCCTTACCCCCGGTTAATGACATTTCAAAATCTAAGGAGGGGGGTCGGACGTCGGAGTCAGACCCACTCCCCCTTACTTTCTAGGGGGGTCGACCCGGGGTGGAAAACTTCGAAACCTAGAGAAGGTGGGGTCCAGTATCGAAAGCAAAATACTTTCAAACCACTAAAGTTTAATTTTTTGTAATTTATAGGATAATACTACATTTTATTGAGTAAAATGTCCAATTCAGGTAGGCATAAAAAAGGTGTAAAAAACACGATTTTTTTGTTAAAAATTCACGTTTTTGGAAGAAAATTTAGAATAGAATAAAAGAAGCACTTAAAATTTTCTATATAAAAATAAAAACATACAAATATGATATAAATTTGAAATAAAAACCCAAAGACTAAAGCTTTTAAATGTACCATTAATGAGTATGTACCGTTAATGTACCATTAATGTACCATTAATTAATAATCTTTGAATGTACAACATTCAAAGATTCACAATCTTTGAATGTTGTACAGACAACATTCAAAGATTGTGAATCAAACAATTCGAACCAAAAGAACTATTGAATAAGTGTTGTGCATACACCGAAGTAAAACAAACAGGCTTGGGTTTTTAGGAATATACAATATGTAGTTTCCAAATTTTATCTAATAAATATTTATTGGATGTTTTTCGCTTTCTGAAGCAAATAAGAACACATTTGATTGCTATAATGCCAATGTTACAAGCATACATGGGCAAGTTGGTCCGGAGTGGGGGGTTAACCCCCGAATTAGGGGAGGGGGGTTAAAATCCGAGAAACGCAAAATACCCATATCGTTTTTTTTTTCTGGAGTGCATTTTACCCATATCGTTTTAAAATTTTAAAGAAAAAATAGGTAAAAAAACGCTAATTTTAGGTCAAAAAGCCCTTTTTATGATTTTTAAGCAAGCTTTTTACTGTTTAAAACATTCATTTTGACCTCAAAACTTAAGTTTGGAGACAGTTAGAAATCATTTTAAAGACATTGTTTTCTTCATTTTTCCAAAATTTGGGGGGATTTTGTAGGAAAAATAGGTAAAAAACGCTAGGTCAAAAAGACCTTTTTATTGCATTTTTGAGCTTTTTATTGCTTAAAACTTAAGTTTTATTCATTTTTACCTCAAAACTTAAGTTTGGAGGCAGTTAGAAGTCATTTTAAAGACATTTTTTTCTTCATTTTTCCAAAACTGGGAGTGTTTAATCTTTTCTCTCATTTTGCCAAACCCCCCACTTCTGAGTGGGGGGGTTAAACCATACATGGGCAAGTTGGTCCGGAGTGGGGAGGGGGTTAAAGCCCAAATTAGGGGGAGGGGTTAAAATCCGAGAAACGCAAAATACCCATATCGTTTTTTTACTGGAGTGCATTTTACCCATATTGTTTTTCGATTTTGAAGGAAAAATAGGTAAAAAACGCTAATTTTAGGTCAAAAAGCCCTTTTTATTGATTTTTAAGTAAGCTTTTTACTGTTTAAAACATTCATTTTGACCTCAAAACGTAAGTTTGGAGACAGTTAGAAATCATTTTAAAGACATTGTTTTCTTCATTTTTCCAAAACTTGGGGGGATTAACCTTTTCTCCCCCCCCCACTTCTGAGTGGGATAGGTTAAACCCCCTTCTAAGAATTTGGGGGGGAGGTTAACCATAAATGAGCAAGTTGGTCCGGAGTGAGGAGTGTTAAACCCCAAATTAGGGGGGGTTAAAATCCGAGAAACGCAAAATGCGCATATCGTTTTTTTTCTGGAGTACATTTTAACCATATCGTTTTTCGATTTTGAAGAAAAAATAGGTAAAAAACGCTAGGTCAAAAAGCCCTTTTTATTGCATTTTTGAGCTTTTTATTGCTTAAAACATTCATTTTGACCTCAAAATTTAAGTTTGGAGGCAGTTAAAAGTCATTTTAAAGACTTTTTCATTTTTTCCAAATTGGCGGGGGGTTTAACCTTTTCTCCCCCCCCACTTCTGAGGGGGGGTTAACCCCCCCCCCCCTCCCCGCCCATGTATGGTTACAAGATAAAAAGTTGTTTTAAATTGGAAAAAATCATAGAAAAATAGTGAGTGACATTGCCCTAAGAAAACAAACACGGATCGATTTAGTTTAGTAACTGATCGATCGCAAAAACAGTTTAGTTGCTTTATTTTTCTAAAACAAACTGATCTAACGTGTTTTTATTAAAATAATTTTTTTAGTTGGTGTTTTTATAGTATTAATATATAGGGGAAGGACAAAGGGTGGCTGCTTGCTGTGGTTTACTTAGGTAGAACCCTCCCTCACATTTATATCTTCCGTGTAGTTAGTTCGTCTGTGCAATGACAAAATAGCGGGGTTTTTTGATAAAAAGTATGGAATTGTTTAATTAATTATAAACAATTAACCTACTTCAGGAAGAGCGAAAAATGGGCCATCATTTATTAATTCCAGAAGGTTCAAAAGTTGTGACTGAGATAACTTTTTTTAATTTTTTTGGGTTGCGCGTAAGTTAAGTCTGAAATTTTGAAGTTTTCAAGATTGTGTGTTGACTTGACTTTACTCAAACTTTTCCATTACAGTTTCTTTTTCTCACTTACATTTATGACCAATACCCGCACATTTTTACATTTCTAATTACGATAAAACGGAAAAACGATGGTTATTGTTTCATTTTAACGAAATGTTTACGAGTTCATTATAAAATGCAGTTAATAATAAACTAATGATACAAATAGACAAGTTTTTGTTATAAAAAAACTAATCACATAAAAACAAGGCCATAGTGTTTTTAACGCGGCGTAATAATTATGGTTTCTTGCGCATTTTGTTTGGGTCCGAGTACCGAGTGGCTTGTAAAAAACTTCTGCGAGGACTTTGCGAGCCCGTGCGGAAAATGTAAGAGAGCAACTGTCGTTTCAACCGATCGCCGTGTTTTAGCGGAACCCCAGCGGGTTTCTCCGACTTTTTAACTAATCTTTCGGCCAGTAGCTTTTACCAATACCTCTGGCCGGCGAAGATGGCTAATTAATATCTTTTTGGGTGGTCAAATTTTTGTAAAAAAAACTAAATTGTTTCACGGACGTGATTTTTTTATTAAGTTTTATCGCTGCGTGCTTATTCAATTGCTTTGTGAAAACGTAAATTTGACTCTTGGTGGTATATTTATATTGCGATGCGATATTGTATAACAAATAGACATAAACGATGACCTTATGATGCGATGAATGGATTTTTTTACATAAAAGCGTTAACTTCCTATTGTTTTGTAACTTAAAATATGTTCCTGGATTCCCCAATAGGGCCTTGGCTTCCAAACGCGAAAAAAAATCAGATTTTCTTTCTTTTTGGTAGTTACTGTGTTTTTTTTGTGTGTAAGTAGGGTCGTAATGAAGATTTATGAAGAGGGAAGTTACTTTTTTTATGCACTAACTATATCGGAAAAGATTGTAGAAGGGGTTGTTAGTTGTCGTTCCCTTTACTCCCTTGACATCCCTAGTTTTTAATAGGCCATTTACCCGGGACGGAATAGCCACCATAATACATTGAGCATGGATCGGCAAGCTTGTGGGGCGGCTACTCGTACCCCGGGTAACTAGCCGTTTGAAAGCTAGGAGAGGGTCCTTACCCCCCTAGGTTTTTAAGGGGGGGGTCCACCCGGGGTAGGCCAGTTGAGGATGGTCAGGCAGGAGGAGTCCGGTTTCCAAACAAAGTTATTTTAAATCATCGATTTAAGTTTTCTAGCACTGATATAGAATTTCATACACCAAAATAGGTTTTTTATGTTGTTTATTTTGTAGATTTATACCCAAAACTTGGCTCGAAAGGAGGGAGGGGTGGGGTGGACTGAGAAGGGGGTAGAGTGTCAAAATAAAAAAATTAGGGGAGGCGGGCCTAGATTTTTTTCTAGGAAGGGGAGTCTAAAATTTCGAGGCTACAGAGAGGGGCGGACCTTTATGTATGATATCCACCCCACACCCCACCCCACAAACTTTCAAACCACTGTTCTGACCATGCTCACATATGACAATTAATAACACAACTACATTCAGTGGTCTGGCGGAGGAGGGCGCTGCGCCCCTTGAAATCCGGCGAAGCCGGATTTTTCCGCAGGGAGGACCCTTACGTTTTGCGAATTTTGGGAAAAAAAATTTTTCTTTAATATTAATACAGAAACTTTCCTGATGCCTTCCAAAAGCACATTATTTATGCACACCTGTGCACTGCCCCCGGGGTTTTATTGGGGGGAGCAATTCCAAAACGAAAGGTGCACGGGGTGGCAATAAAACGGGGGGGGGCAAGCAGGGGTGAAAGAGAAAAAAGAGAAAAAAAATATAAAAAGAGGAAAAAGGAAGGGAAAAGGCACAAAAAAAGCTAAAATAAGGTAAAAATAGGTCTAAAATGGGTTAAAATACATTGAAATAGGCTAAAAACTGCAAAAAAATTCGCGATGATAGCGTCATCATAGGTCAAAATTGGCGTCATAATTTTAGGGTACTTTTTCATTTTTTGGCGGGGGGGGGGGGCAAATCCTCCAATAAAGCGGAGAGGGGACATTTCCAGACCGTGCGCAGGTGTGTTTATATAATAGTCAAAAACCCATTGTTTCACCGCTTCGCCGGTAGTTTACATTGGCAATTTATCATAGTTTTCCGAAATAGATTATGCCGTTCTTTAGTTAAGGCATACATGTTAAATAAGTTACTTTTTAAGGTACTTACACTATTTTAAGGTACTTTTTCATTTTTGGCGGGAAGGCAAATCCTCCAATAAAACGGGGGAGGGCATTTCCAGACCGTGCACAGTCTGCCTATGGGTACCAACCATCTGGACATGGTTACTGAATCTTTTCTTTTATAGAAATGAGTCCAGCTTGGTATGGCTAGAGTGATTGTTGTTGTACGTCGGCTACGCATGGCAGTTTTCCATCTAGCAAACTAGTGTACAAATGCAGCTCCATATTGTGTGGAGTCTGTACCACTGGCCTTGCAGGAACACCTATCCTGCTCATGTACGACGTTAAATGTAAGATCAAAATTAGGCGGCGACTTAAAATCTTTTAGCTAAGACCTCTGAATGGGTGAACACTGCGCGCAATGAACACTCTAGCGGCAAAGTTTGCCAACATCGTTATCAATGTTGGACGAAGAGACTTTTCTTCTTAATTTTTTTTCTTAATGATCAGATAACAGAATTAATATTATACTAAGTATAGTCTATGCATAGTTTAATTCTACTGTTTTCATCATTTCATTGTTCTTTTTTTTCTCCTCTTTTTCTATTTTTTTTTTCATCAACAACATCAAATCTGCGACCTAATTGCCGCCATTATGAATTACAATTGTAACAAAATATCAATGAACATAGCTATCTGATAATATGACTATAAAGGCTCAAAAAGAGCGCTTATTTAAGTCAGTTTTAAAACTTTTCTTGAATGCATCCAAAGAATCGACAGTTACTTGAGATGGGAGTGGATTGTTCCAAGGTGTAACCACCCTATTTGCAAAAGAAAATTTCCTTGCATTAATTCGGCAGTCTTCAATGGTCAGTTTAAATGGATGACCACGGGTGGGCTGCAGGCATAGGTGAGAAAGGGGGGGGCAGGGTGGGGTCCACCCCCCTAGCCTCGAAATTTTGGGGGCCCTCCCTAGACGAAAATCTAGGAGGCCCCCCTCCCCCCAAATTTCCGAATTTTTTACCCCTGACCCCCCTCTAGATTTTGAAATCTGACCCCCCCCCTCTCTCGGGAAAATTTTAGGTACCTTTTTTATACTAAATTTTCTTCCAAAAACGTGAATTTTCATCACATATTCATGCTTTTACACCCTTTTTATACATGAATATGGCTTTTTATTCAATAAAATGTAGTATTATCCTATAAAAAGAACAATTATTAAAGTTATTATGGTTTATAACTGTTTTGCTTTGGACACCGGACCCCACCTGACCCCCCTCTAGATTTCAAAATTTCGCACCCCGGGTCGACCCCCCTAAAAAGCTAGAGGGGGGTCCGGACCCTCCTGGGACCCCCCTCCTAGAATTCAAAATTCGATTTACCCCGGGTAACCACCCCCCCCCCTAGCTTCCCCGACCGTGCTCACCTATGGCTGCAGGTTAAACTTAAAAAATCATTCGCTTGCAAATTGTTTAAGCAATGTATAATTTTAAAGCACTTATATAAATCAATTTTGTCTCTTTGATCCTTTAATCTTTCTAAACCTAGGTAATCCAGTCTATGTTTATAACCAACAGGTAACAACTTGCATTTATAAAACAAACGTCTAGTGAAATTTTCTTGCACTTTTTCCAAAATGTTTATATCTTTTTGTAAATAAGCGTTCCAAACTGCACTAGCATACTCCAGAATCGGTCTAACATAGGACTTATATGCTCTGAGAAAATTATTTCTAGAGTTTGAATTGAATGTTCTAAAAATTAGTGATGTCACCTTCATAGCTTTTTTTGCTGTGATTTTACAGTGTTTAGAGAATTTCATATCATGGGATATATAAACACCTAGGTCACGCTCACGCACCAATTCTGTAGTTGCAAGTACGTTATTACCAAGCTTATATTTACAAATTAACACTTTGCTATGATTTCGAATATGAAGAACTTCACATTTATGATCAGATAACTGCAATTGCCAGTCTTGTGACCAGCTGTGTATTCTATCTAAATCTTGTTGAAGTCTTAAGGTTTGAATGTGGTAATCTTTAGATGAAGAATTTACAAACAACTTTATATCATCTGCAAAGAGTCTAATTTGTGAGTACTTAACACAATCAACAATATCATTAATATATATTAAAAATAAAAATGGACCTAAAACAGAACCCTGAGGAACTGAACTTTTTACAGGAAATGATTTGGATACTGAGTTATTAATTACAACTTTAATTTCCCGCCCAACTAAAAATGCTTTTATTCATTTTAAAAATTTACCAGAAACACCATATTTTTCTAGCTTATATAACAATTTTTGATGTGACACGGTGTCAAAGGCCTTGGCAAAATCCAAGTAAATGACATCAATTAGAAAATTATCTTTTTAGTGCCTGCGTCCACTTATTAAAAGTTTCCAACAGCTGTGTTATTGTAGAACTTTTTGCCTTAAAACCATGGGGGTGAAATTTTTTCGCCCCTCCTGGCTTGTCTCAGCGCCCCCCCCCTCTTTTGTATAATCTGCATAGGGAAGATAAGTTTCAGGTAATGCAACAATAACAAAAAAATGAAATCCTGGGCACGCCACTGACTACATTGTTTTGCGAAGTATTTATTTTAATTCATATTTACCTTTACAAAAAAAACCAGGCTACTTATTTGAAAATGATTAGTTCTTAGATGCGCGTAGGTTTTTTAGGGTTAAGTATTTAAGGCCATATGTGGGCAAAATTGATTAATTTAAAAAAAAATTTTGACACTGCCGTAACTACATACGCTGTCCCCAAGCACAATTTGGTTTACCGAAATACAGTAACCAAACCATAGCCCTAAAAGTTTGTACTCTAAATGGGTTTTGGGTAAAAATTGTTATCACGTATGATCATTACATACACAAAAACAAACCACAGTGCTATAAGGAATGCTGATTGCCATTATAATTGATAATATCTATCGAATCTAGTTTATATTTTTGAAACCTATAAAAATTAATTATATGTAATAATTTGAATAAACTTTTCAAATAAGTAATACAAGTGAGAAGTGAAGTATAATTGTAAAAAAATGATGAAAACACAAATATTTTTATTTTGTTAGTCTGAGTTAGCAGGGACGTAACAAGAGGGGGGCGCTCGCACCCTTCCTTCCTCGAAATGGGCGGACGGGGGGAAAATAAGGATAGTGGTTAAGTGGGGGGGGGGGAGGCGCCCCCTCCCCAAATGGTCGCCAGATAGTAAAATTTGGGGGTTTTCAGACGCTTAAAATTTAAAATTTTCCAGCGGCTTGCCAATCGCTCGGTGATAAACTATAAAATAGTTTTGGTATCACAATTGATTCCCAAAAAGCAAAAAAATTTTCCTCTTTGACAAAAATTTTTTTCCGCCTTCCCCCAAAAAACATCTGCTTTGGTTTACAGTGTGGGTGTAGCCAGGGAGTTTGAATCTGAAACGTCTCTAAATCCCTTTTTTCAGAAAACAAGGCTCTGCCAATGTCTGTTAATGTAATTTTTAACTAAGAAAACATGTTTTTACTGCTAAAAACATTAGATAATACGTTATAAGGCTAAAAACAGTGTATTATACAGCTTTATTTACGTTTATCCCTGCTTTTTTAACCTTTTCAAAAATTAAGGGGAGGGTTCCGCCCATAGATGAACACGGTCAAAAAGCTAGGGGGGGTGTTTACCCCGGGTAAATGATTTTTCAAAATCTCGGAGGGGGTCGTAGGGGGTCGAACCCCCCCCCCTAGCTTTTTAGGGGGTGTCGACCCGTCGACCCGGGTCGCGAAATTTTAAAATCTAGAGGGGGGTCAGGTGGGATCCGGTGTCCAAAGCAAAACAGTTTTAAACCATAATAACTTTAATAATAGTTCTTTTTATAGGATAATACTACATTTTATTGAATAAAAAGCGATATTTAGGTATAAAAAGGGTGTAAAAACATGAATTTGTGTTAAAAACTCACGTTTTTGCAAGAAAATTTAGTATAAAAAAAGTACTTAAAATTTTCTCGAGAGGGAAGGGGGGGGTCAGATTTTAAAATCTAGAGGGGGGTCAGGGGTGAAAAATTTGAAAATTAGGGGGGAGGGGGGCCCCCTGGATTTTTTTCTAGGGGGGCCCAAAATTTCGAGGCTAGGGGGGGTGGACCCCACCCTACCCCTCTTGTTCATCTATGGTTCCGCCCCCTCCTCCCCCCGCCGAAATTTTTTTTGTACTGAAATCCGCCCCCTCCCCAAAAAAAAATGAAACCCCTGTTTACGTCCCTGAATGTAAGATATATTAACTAAACTATTATAGTGTTTACAATCTAACAAATTAATGCTTCTTTATCTTTAGCTTCTTTAAAGCTTTTTAAACTTAGATTTTAAGTGTTTGTTTTACTCTTCTTTTAGAATTGGTGGTTTTTATAACTGTTTTTAAAAATTGGTTAACTGTAAAATTACGTTTATTTGACTAATTTTAGTTCTGTTTTTATTCAAACAAATTGCTGTTTTCGGCAGCTTCCCCCCTCCTCTTGCCCATCGATGGGCTTTCGGCTCCCTTCTAGACTCCAATCTCTACAAAGTTGGATTCTTTCATCTTCCTTCCGTAGCACATTTTTTTAAACCTCCCCACAGACCAAACCTTTTTGTTTAAAACTAAATTATTTGATCTGTGATCGACGGTCAATAAACCCAAAAAAACTAGACCCTCTACATTTTTAAGTGTCATTTACTCTGTACCTCAAAGCCGTAGCTGATTTGACATAAACACCCAGTGAAATTTTAGAATTGTGTGCACTCAATTTTAATAGAAATGTCTGTTTGTTCTGTCGGTCATTGGTTACCAGTGACCTTTTTTTAAATTTGTAAATTTAAATATTAAAAAAATTCCGGTAGTTTTTTATGTTTTTCGTAGTAATGCAGTAAATTATTGTTTTTAGGTTGTGAGCTGGATCAGTAACCAGGAGAGAATGCTGACGGCTACGTTGGCCATTCCCTCCTCCCTAGAAGAGGCGGAGCAAATGAAGAGTGCCCACCGCGACTTTCAATTGGCTGTCGAAGTAAGATCGCCCCTATTTTTAAATATTCCGAACAATTTTTTCAGAAACTCTTCGTTCGAAATGAATGCAAAAAGTTTGTTGTTAGTAAAGAATGATAAAACCGTTTACGCTTAAATTTTCAATAGATTTTTCGGCCTTTTGATAAAACTTGAAACAACATTTTAATTTTTTTTATTGTTTGAATTAAAGAAACTATACCGGAGCATTTAAATTCTTATTTTAAAAGGCTTTATAATTGCTGCAATTTATTTAAATTGTAAACTTGTGTTTAGAAGACGAATCAGAGTGCACTGGCACTGCAAGAGAAGGCGGAAACGATGTTGAACGCAGGGCACTACGACCCCATGCAGGTCCGGGCGGCAACAGAGGACGTACTCAACAAGTGGCGCCGACTCGTGGGTCTAACGGAAGAAAGGCACAAACTACTCACCTCCGCATCTACCTACTACAAAACTTTACTTCAGGTATTTATGGTTTTTTTATTAACTGGATTCTATCGATTGATTTGTATGTGCTTTCGAAAACATTTTGGTGGTTATGTTATTGTTTTAGGTGCTACCGGTACTGGACAGTCTGGAACAAGACTACCAGCAGGAGAGGGACTGGTGTTCTCTCTTTGAAAAGCAGAAAACGGAAACGAGTCCCGCTCCCGACAAGGTCACATTCATGTCTCAACTACTCTCCAAACACATCGACAATAAGGATAGATTCCTACGCGTAAGTCACTAGGATTCTTAAGAGCTATTCCGTATATAATTGATTTTATTATCAACAAAATAATTTAGGTTAATTTTTTGTAGAGAGTGCGGTTGGTTTTTTAATTGAATGGGTAGCTATTTAGGTAGTGAGCTTGATTCATTTATAAGTTATATTCTCAATTATAATGAAAGTTACAATGAAGCTTACGTGTAGGTAATAAAAATTCTAGTAATTGCTAATATTATTGAAGGAAACTTAGAAAACTTTTTTCAGCCCTGTTTTCACGGCTCAAAAGCGTATATCGTCCTTACTCTGACATAAATGTGAAAGTCACTCTGACTCATTGTGTCATAGTTAAGACAATATTATGGTTTAGGTTTAGTGAATAAAAAATATTTTTAAAAACTGTGATGATGATGATGTGTCTACGTTCTGGATTACTTACTAAGTTTTTTGGTCTCGATGGTATACAACTATTATAGTAAGTTGCACCGCATTGGTCCCGTACAGTAATAAAAATATTTACATTTTGTAGAATATTTAAATCGCTTTTTTAAAACCTTTTTATTGCTTAGGGCTGTACTTATGCTAGGAAAAACAGTGAAATTTTCCTTAAATACGTTAGACGGTGCTCATTTGGTGCTTCTAATAACTTTAAACTGACGGAAGAGCGAATATTGGAGACGCTGGAATGCCTCCGCGGTCGAGAAAACCAGACCCTTCAACTGTGGACCAAAAAGAAGAAGCAATTGGACCAGTGCCAACAATACGTGCTCCTGGAGGCCAGCGCAAAGCAGGTTCGTTAAGAATTTTATAATCCTGCTAATTATATATAAAAATAAGAAAAATAGTTAAAACGTAAAGTTTATATTATGTTTCCTCTGATTATGTGACAAAACGTAAAAATCATATGTAATGTCGAACAAGCCCAGTTGACGGGAATTTAAGTTAGATTTGTATTTAGAGGATATAAATCACATAGTTTGATCTTTTTATTATAGGTTATCAATTGGCTTCACCAAGAAGGGGAAGTTTATCTTAACGGAGTCAACACTAATACTTTGGCAAACAGAACTACCGAGGAAGCTACGCGTTTACTCGATGATCACGTGTTATTCAAAGCAAAAGCAAAGGTGGGTATTGATTTAGTTTCTGAATATCGTCGGGTTGTATGAGACCTTTGGTTTCAATATTATTGTATTTCATTTCTTGTGTTTAAATATGTATATGTGCTGTCTTTGTGTATTTGTCATTAAGTTAATTTTATTAAATCTGTAAAAATTTTAGGATCAGAGGGAGAAGGTGAAGTTATTCCTTGGTCTTGGCCAGGGCATCGTGAGCCAGGAAGGAAGTCATTTGCACTGCGAAGATATCCAACAGTGGATGTCCAGCGTTCAGCAACGCTACAATGACTTCTCCACCCGCATGGACAAGGTGGAACGAAGACTCCGCAGCATCCTCGGGCGCACCCAAGACGAGGTAAGCCTCATTTACATCCATCTAATGAAAAATTTTGAATTAAATAAAAAGTTGCACAGAGCTTTTTACGTAAGAGCGTGAAAAGCACGGCCACCAAAAATACACCAAAGTGAACAAAATCTTCCCAAAAAATCTAGAACACTTTTGGCCAAGCTCAAGTCCAACTTTGTCACGTTGTTAACTCGAACACGGAAGCAATTACACAAAATTAGACTGGTCAGCTGAATGGCAGCTTAATTTGGCAGAAAATAAATGTCAAGTCATGCACATTGGTCTCTCACATAATAGACATAAATTTGATTATAAAATTTCTGACCAAGTTTTGGTCAAAACTAAAATAACAAAAGACCTTAAAGTTTATGTTTCTGACAAATTAAAATTTTCTCAGCACGTTGACATCATTGTCAAAAAAGCTTTAAGATTATCTGCGCTTATATTCAGAACTTTCACATCGGACTCAGTTAAAAATTTTGTCCATGCCTATGTTAGTTATGTTCGCCCTATTTTGGAATATGAAAGTGTAATTTGGAATCCTCATTTAGAAAAAGATATTGAACTTCTCTAAAGAGTGCAAAGAAATTTTAAACATTGTAAGCTACATTACAGCAATTATGATAATAGATTAAAATTTTATAAACTTAAAAAACTTAATAATAGGCGCCATATTATCGATCTTTCAGAGTGTTACAAAATTATTAACCTATATACCACATTATCACCTCATGATTTTTTCTATTTTAATGCAAATCCTACTAGAGGACATTGGAATAAGTTCAAAGTTCAAAAAATAGAATAGATGTTAGAAAACATTTTTTCTGTAATAGGATTGTTTCAAAATTCTTTGTCTGAACATCAAATTTCAGCTACTTCATTAAATATTTTCAAAAAAAGACTAGGCAGTGGTTCTTTTTAGAGCTTATTGTTTATAAGCATTAGGATCACATCTACTAAACCAAGCTGACTGTCGTTAACGTATTTCTATTAAGCGAGACCGTGTTTGGATCGCTTAAATTGTATGTTAATATTGTTTTTTATATATATGTTGGTTTTTTAGAAAAATAAAAAATAAAATATATAAAAGCAAGAATACATAACAAAGAATTTATCA
>JASAMX010033224.1:0-13402 GCA_030248175.1 Microlaimidae sp. YZB2_3
CCCCTTATATACATATACATAGACTTCTTTATACTAAAACTAATTAATATAAAACAATCTTACATTAGCAATGAATTTTTTTTAAATTTTCATTAAAAAAAGGTAAAAAAATGTGTTTAACGTGACTGCGACTCATTTTAGATTTTAAACATTACCCTAATAACTACAGAATGAGTCACAGTCCCATGTATTTTATAACAACTGCGACTTATTTTAGATTTTAAACATCACTCTAATAATTAAAGAATGAGTTACAGTCCCATTTATTTTATAACGACTGTGACTTATTTTGCCGTAGTAATGAGGAAAAAAGACATTAACTGAGAAAACTCCAAGTGACACCCACTGACGTCTGAAATATGAATCGTATATTTCAAACCCAGAAATTACAAGACATCAATAAAGAAAATTAAGATATATTTATATATCTTAATTTTACTAAAGTACTATTATTTGTTTATTCCCAAAACCAGTAAGATGACCATAGAGTTTTTTAAACAATATAAAAATAATTAAGGTATAATGATATCAAATTAAAACTACTTTAAGCAGGATTTCACTGGAGACCAGCTTCCATTCAAGGACGTTGTACAGATAGCTTAAATAAAAAATAGACTACAATGAAAAAAGATTAACATATATAAATATGTAGTAATATAACCTGATGATATTATACATATATTTTTATAAACATTATATATATTATATATACATATACACACATATATTTATATATACTATATATATATATATATATATATATATATATATATATATATATATATATATATATATAAATGAAAATGTAGTGGATTTTAAATGTTATAGGTTATAAAAATGTAGTGCATCTTCAATGCATAAAATTATACAATGTAAAAATTTTTCCGCTTCGCAGGAAGATGAAACTTTTTCTTTGTTCAACCCACTTTTTGCTTAAACCCTTTGCAGTCGCGCATATTTTTAAATAATTTAACCAATTATATATAAAGCAGGCTGTTCCTTAATATTAATAGAATTAAGAAAAAACTTATTTGGATATAGTACAAAATTTTAACATCATACTAATTTAAAATTGTAACAAACAAATTGTTTAGGAATTAGGTTATAAAAACAAAAGTAAATCTATGCTTATATGACTGGCTGGAGACAATTTTTCAGAAGTTTTTAGTGCTTATTTAAAAAAAATTTTCGCCTCCGGCAGCTGGGGGGACACCCCCAAGACCCCCCGGCCGCCGTTTTGCGTCGGCTTGGCACTCCTACCACAGTAACAAACAAATTGATAAAGCTTTAGGTTATCAAAACTCATGTAAAACTATTGCCATGGACACAATTTTTAAGCCGTTTTTACAGCATATTTCTGAAAATTTTCGCCTCCGGCGGTTACGGGGGCACCCCCAAACCCCCCGGTCGACGCTCCGCGTCGGCTTCATGCTGCTATTTATGTAATAAACATTTTGTGTTTGAATTAGGTTATAAAAACAAAATTAAAACTATAACTATAAGAATCGCTGAGTCGCTGGAGACAATTTTAAGCAAGTTTTAAGTGTATATTTAAAAAATTTTTGCCTTCGGCGGCTAGATCCAGACCTGCTGACGCTTCGCGTCGGCTTTGCACCGCTACGCAATGCAGTTAGGGCGCTTCGCGCCGTAACACTTTTCGAGACATTGGCAGGTCCGCACTCCCCTTGCAAAATCCTATATACGCGCCTCATCATATATGTTTATATATATATATATATATATATATATATATATATATATATATATATATAACAATCAAGATATATAAATTAAAATCTATTAAATATCCCGCTTTCTTTGAGCACATAATTTGTAAATTAAATTGTTATAATATATATATATATATATATATATATCAGAGCGATATGTAGGGGGAAGACCACATCTGGGAGATACACCCCAGACTTCCCGGCCGACGCTTCGCGTCGGCTTTGCGCCGCTACGCGACGCATACGGCGCTTCGCGCCGTAACACCCCTGAGACATTGGCAGACCGCCCCTCCTCGACAAAATCCTATATACGCGCCTGATATATACATATATCAGGCGCGTATACATATATACATATATACAAAAGCGGCTTTTCAATAGTTTAATTTGATACCTTGATTGTTAAAATTAGTGCAGTATTTTTGGAAATATTGCCTTTCCCATACGAAAAATTCTCAATTTTTTTTTGATAAAAATACGAAGCGACGGAAGTCATTTGTCGGAAAAACTTATTTTATAAACAGGTTTTAGGAAGTGTAAGAGAGCAACCCGCTTGGCCGGGTTAGTAACACTTTAATAATATATTTTTTCACAAAAATATCTGTTTTTTGTCTTTTTTTACTTCAAATAATTTTAAAGAAATAATTTTAATTTCATTGCTCTCTTAAAATTTACCATTTTTTACTTGACCGTTCGCGGTTTTTTTTATCTAAAACTCAAGTTATGATTCGAATTAATTCACAACCAAGTATGTTTTTAATTAGCCTTAAAATTTTTTCTTTCAAAGCCTATAAGAACGATAAAATTTGTTTGCTGTTTTTGAAGTTATAATTGCAAGGGGTATAATCAAATTAGCTAGAAATAATAGTTTTTACAGAGTCTTGGTTATCAAACGAAACGCCAGTTTCACTGCTTCTTTAAAATAAGAATTACTTAGTATATAGGTGCGATCGGCAATATAATACAATATAGGAGGATGGGTAGCCGTTTTCATTAAAAATAATCTAAAAAGTAATTCGGTTGTTTTTAAACAAGAATTTAGCGATATTGAACATATTTGTATCGATGTTTTTCTAGCCAAATACACAATATCGGTTACTAACCATTTATTTTCTACCAAAATATACCGTTATTATTGAGAAAACTCTAAAATTAACAAGTTTAATTGATACTGTACACTGTCCTATGTTATTGGTTGGGAACCTTAATTTTGCGTCTATAAAGTGATAAATTACCAGCAACTGCGGTAATCACTGCGCTCAAGAATTTTTAAATTCTTGTTTAAGAAATAACTTAAAGCAGTTAGTATATAAGCCCACACGCGATAACAATATACTAGACCTAGTTTTTAGTTCGTCAAAATTAATAGTAACTGTTATAGAAATAGAACCACTGTTTTCTAAAACTTGTGATCATAATGCGGAAAATTTTATAAAAAATTCTCCTAAAACAAAAAATAAAAATTTTTACGAATACCATAATTTTAAAAAGGCAAACTTTTCGGAAATCAAAAACCATTTATCTACAGTAAATTGGATTGAAATGAAAAATTTATGTTTGAAAAAAGAAAACTTTAGATGTTGAAAAATTCCTATTAAAATTTTCTGAAAATTTTAAATCATTGCATAAATTAGTTTGTGCCTAAATCTAAGATTAGGTATGATAAAAAGCGTTTTCCAAAAATAATAAGAAAACCAGAGAAAAAAAAAACGCCGAATTTTTAAATTGCTAAAAACTAAAGTTTATTTTTGTGAAAAATATAAAAAATGTTGTCAGGAATATGATGAAGCTGTTAATCAGTACTACAAAAATATTGAAAAACGCATGGTTGATTCCGGAAGCGTAAATGAATTCTATAAGTATATAAATAAAAAAACAAAATTGAAATCAGCAATACCAGCGATTTTAAATGATAATAATGTGTACACGGTTGAAAATAAAGAAAGTGCTAATTTGTTAAACAGGTTTTTTCCTTCGGTTTTTACAAAAAACAACAAAATTTTTGCAAAATTTTTTAAATTAGTTCCTAAAAATGTAGACCTTTATTTTGTGAGCTTTTTTTCACGAAAAAAGTTCTTAAAGCCTCAAAACGTTTACCCCCCAAAACATCAAAAACCTCGATGGTTTCCCCACATTTTTCTTTAGTGTACTGCAGAAGAAATTGTGTCACCTTTATGTATACTTTTTGAAGCTACAATGAATACTGGGGTTTTGTCAGAAATATGAAAAGCAGCTTTGGTTTCACCCGTTCACAAAAAATCCTTAAGATTTTTGCGGAATAACTATTGTCCTATTTACCTTACAAGTTGCATATGGAAAATTGTTGAAAGAATTATTGTAGATGAATTATTGTTATATTTAAAAAGAAATAATATTATTTTGAAAGAGCAGTATGGGTTTGTAGCAGAAAATCAACGTGTAGACAACTACTATCAATTTTAAATCAATGGACAGATTGATTTAAGCAATGATATGCGAATTGATTCTGTATACATTGATTTTGCTAAAGCTTCCGACACAGTTTGTCATTCAAAGCTGCTTCATAAGCTTAAAGCCTACGGAATCAATTATGAGCTTTTAAATTGGATAAGAGGTTTTTTAACAAATCGTTCACGAATTGTAACTATTGGTGCGAGGAAGTTTCTGATTTAGTCGCTTGTGTCTAAATTTAAGGTGTGCCCCAAGGCTCCGTATTGGGCCAAATTCTATTCTTTATCTATATTAACGATATTTTAGGTTGTTTAGAAGGGTGTTGTGGGGTAAAACTATTTTGCTAACAGACCTCAAATCTACTTTAAAAAATTTAATATCGATTCGCCATTAAATGGTGTCCTACAAAATATGTAGGGTTTTATCAATTGGAAAAAACTCAATTAATCAGGATAGCTATGAGTTAATTGGGGACAGCAATTGAATCTGTAAATGAAATTACTGACTTTGGGAATCACAATATCTGATTTGTTAAAATTTTCTCTAACTGTAATTATTATTTTGAATAATGTCGTAACCGCCCAATTTTTATTAGTACTATACTAAACGCCCAATTTATTGTTCCTATACATTTTATCATGTCAGCTACACCTGAATATCTATTTACAAATGTCCACAAATATAGCACTAAATATTCTACTATAGAACATAAATACTTACTTTGATCTAAATGTAGAAAGTGAGCAATTCTTGACCAGCATAATGTAATTATAAACGGTAAGAAATACTTGAATCGCATAGTTCTAAAAAATTAAACCATTTATCGTATGCCATCAATATTACCTGTTTTTTTACTAACTGACTAAATTCTCTTAAAAACACCTTGGAGTGTTTATAATTCGCCAACCGATTTTAAGTTAAAAATACAACTTGTAAAGTAAGCCTTGACTGTGGATTAACTGATAAAGCTTTATTAAATTTCTTTACAAATTCCTTGTTAAAAGTTTATAACAATTGCAAATCATTTTGAAGGTAATAAATGGCACCTTGAAGTGGAACTAACTTATAATAAAAATAAAACACAGCACATAGCATACTATCAGCATACATTAAAAACTGTGCGGAAACTATCACTGTATCGTAAACCATCTACAAATCATTTTGCAAAATACAAATCCTGGGATAAAAAACTCAATGACATAAAATGGTGTTTATAGAAATTATTTAACACTGATTGTGGTGTAATTTTTAAACAAAAAAATGGTAATCTTAAAGCCCACATAATTTTTATGATTAAATCAAAGACAAAAAATAAAGTTTATATTAAATGAATTTTTGAAATTAGTGATTTTTAATGTACCTTATTTTTATTTGATAAAAATTTGATAATCGTCGTGTTTTTATTTTTTTAAATATTGTGCTTTATAGTAACTTGTCTGTAACTTGCGCAATAAAAATTATTCTATTCTATTATATTCTATTCTAAAATACACAATGTTAATTATTTATTTGTCCCTTCTTCAAAAATTGACGCTGACAAAAGTTTTCTGCCCAAAACAGACCGACTATTTTATTAATGAAGGCGTAATATAATCAAATATTTCAGTTATATGGTTTTGGTTTTATTTTTTTTCAAAACAAGTAGAGGGATGAGAAAATTCGCGCGGAGCAACTTAAATAGTGATATAGTTTTTACTTAGGGAAATTAAGGTCTAGAAAATGCGTTTACAATAATTATTAACTACCTTCAATTCTTATGGTGGAACATGGCTAAAAAAATATTAAACGTATTGGTTGTCATACTCAACGTCAGTTAGCGCACCTCATTAGGCCAAATTAAACGACACGCATGCAAAGTATTTATTATTTTTTTATAAATTGACACAAATTCATATACGCAAAACTGTGCACATATTTCTGTTATAAAAACCGGCAGGAAATTATAACGCTGTGATGAAGTTTTAGTCGTTTAATTTATTGTTTGCAAAAATTATTATTAAAAATGTATTATTTCACTTCGTGCTTTTTAAATTTTATTAAACACCACTAGATTTCAGCCTGAGAAAAAATAATGTGGTAGCAAAAATTAATTTCAAAGATTAACGCGATATTAGAAGGAATTTTGCTTGATTTAAACCCTGAAATAAATTTTACTTTTAGAAGGAGCGAAATACGTAAAAAACACATATTTTGCTATTTAGATTAGGTTTTTATAAAAATTTTAAAAAAAAACCATGAAAACATCTATTTTTTTAAACCTTTTGATTTAAACTGCGCATTGAAAATTATTTAACAATTAAAAAATATTTTGCTATTTTTATACAATAAGGTGCGCGTGTAACTTATTTTTTATATAATGAGGTTACGAATGAACGTTTCTAACTCGGTTTTTATACTTATTTCACCACTTTACTTGGAAAAGTATGTATTCCTGTTCAAGTTTACTAAAATATTAGTTTTATTTTAAACTGAAAATTCAGAGTTATAGACATGTTTGTCGATGTCGTGTGGCAGTGAGAGAAATAGCGTGTTTTTTTTTGTCTGGCTATCTGAGGCCGGTCCACTAATCGCATGTTAACTACCGGCTACGTTAGCCGGTTATGAAAAAAGACCTTTATTGCTCAAATTTACAATTTACAATTTAAAATTTACAATTTACAATTTAAAATTTACAATTTACAATTTAAAATTACAATTTACGATTTACAATTTACAATTAATTTTAAATATTACATATCAATTTAAAATTTACAATTTACAATTTTTTTTTTTAAAATTTACAATTTACAATTTAAAATTTACAGAAATAGCGTTTTTTTGTCTGGCTATCTGGGGCTGGTTCACTAATCGCATGTTAACCACCGGCTAAGTTAGCCGGTAATAAAAAAAGACCTTTATTGCTCAAATTTACAATTTACAATTTAAAATTTACAATTTACAATTTAAAATTTACAATTTACAATTTAAAATTACAATTTACAATTTAAAATTTACAATTTACAATTTAAAATTTACAATTTACAATTTAAAATTTACAGAAATAGCGTTTTTTTTGTCTGGCTATCTGGGGCTGGTTCACTAATCGCATGTTAACCACCGGCTAAGTTAGCCTGTTATAAAAAAAGACTTTTATTGCTCAAATTTACAATTTACAATTTAAAATTTACAATTTACAATTTACATTTTAAAATTACAACTTACAATTTACAATTTACAATTTACAATTTAAAATTTACAATTTACAATTTACAATTTACAATTTAAAATTTACAATTTACAATTTAAAATTTACAGAAATAGCGTTTTTTGTCTGGCTATCTGGGGCTGGTTCACTAATCGCATGTTAACCACCGGCTAAGTTAGCCGGTAGTTAACATGCGATTAGTAAACCAGCCCCCAATAGCCAGACGAAAAAACAACATCTCTCTCACTGCCACACGGCATAGACAAACATATATAAAACTATGAAATTTCAGTGGTTAAAATAAAACTAATATTTTAGTAAACTTGAACAGGAATACATACTTTTGCAAGTAAAGTGGGAAAATAAGTATAAAAACCGAGTTAGAAACGTTCATTCGTAACCTCTTATATAAAAAATAATTGAAACGCGCACCGTATTGTTTAAAAATAGCAAAATAGTTTTCAATTATTAAATAATTTTCAATGCGCATTTTAAATTAGTAGGTTTAAAAAATAGATGTTTTCATGGCTTTTTTTTAAATTTTTATAAAAACCTAATCTAAATAGCAAAATATGTGTTTTTTACGTATTTCGCTCCTTCTAAAAGTAAAATTTATTTCAGGGTTTAAATGAAGCAAAATTCCTTCTAATATCGCGTTAATCTTTGGAAATTAATTTTTGCTAACATATTAGTTTTTCTCAGTCTGAAATCTAGTGGTGTTTAATAAAACTTATAAAGCACGAAGTGAAATGATAAATTTTTAGTAATAATTTTTGCAAACAATAAATTAAACGACTAAAACTTCATCACAGCGTTATAATTTCCTGCCGGTTTTATAACAGAAATATGTGCACAGTTTTGCGTATATGAATTTGTGTCAATTTATAAAAAAATAATAAATACTTTGCATGCGTGTCGTTTAATTTGGCCTAACGAGGTGCGCTAACTGACGTTGAGTATGACAACCAATACGTTTAATATTTTTTTCGCCATGTTCCACCATAAGAATTGAAGGTAGTTAATGATTATTGTGAACGCACTTTCTAGACCTTAATTTCACTAAGTAAAAGACTATATCACTAGTTAAGTTGCTCCGCGCGAATTTTCTCATCGCTCTACTTGTTTTGAAAAAAAAAAACAAACCAAAACCATATAACTGAAATATTCGATTATATTACGCCTTCATTAATAAAATAGTCGGTCTGTTTTGGGCAGAAAACTTTTTTTAGCGTCAATTTTTGAAGAAGGGACAAATAAGTAATTAACATTGTTTATTTTAGAATAGAATATAATAGAATAGAATAATTTTTTTGCGCACGTTACAGACAAGTTACTATAAAGCACAATATTTAAAAAATAAAAACACGACAATTATCAAATTTTTATAAAATAACAATAAGGTACATTAAAAATTACTAATTTCAAAAATTCATTTATTATAAACTTTATTTTTTGTCTTTGATTTAGTCATAAAAATTGTGTGGACTTTAAGATTACCATTTTTTTGGTTAAAAATTACACCACAATCAGTCTTAATTAATTTCTATAAACACCATTTTATGTCATTGAATTTTTTATCCCAGGATTTGCATTTTGCAAAATGATTTGTAGATGGTTTACGATACGGTAATAGTTTCCGCACAGTTTTTAATGTAGTATGCTATGTGCTGTGTTTTATTTTTATTATAAGTTAGTTCCACTTCAAGTTGCCTATTTATTACCTTCAAAATGATTTGCAATTGTTATAAACTTTTAACAAGTAATTTGTAAAGAAATTTAATAAAGCTTTATCAGTTAATCCACAGTCAAGGGTTACTTTACAAGTTGTATTTTTAACTTAAAATCGGTTAGCGATTTATAAACACTCCAAGGTGTTTTTAAGAGAATTTAGTCGTTAATAAAAAAACAGGTAATATTGATGGCATAGGATAAATAGTTTAATTATTTAGAACTATGCGATTCAAGTATTTCTTGCCGTTTATAATTACATTATGCTGGTCAAGATTTGCTCACTTTCTACCTTTAGATCAAAGTAAGTATTTATGTTCTATAGTAGAATATTTAGTGTCATATTTGTGGACATTTGTAAAAAAATATTCAAGTGTAGCTGACATGATAAATTGTATAGAGACAATAAATTGGGCGTTTAGTATAGTACTAATAAAAATTGGGCGGTTATGACATTAGCCAAAATAATAATTACAGTTAGTAGAAAATTTTAACAAATCAGATATTGTGATTCCTAAGTCAGTAATTTCATTTACAGATTCAATTGCTGTCCCAATTAACTCATAGCTATCCTGATTAATTGAGTTTTTTCCAATTGATAAAACCCTACATATTTTGTAGGACACATTTAATGGCGAATCGATATTAAATTTTTTAAAGTAGATTTGAGGTCTGTCAGCAAATAGTTTTACCCCACAACACCCTTCTAAACAACCTAAAATATCGTTAATATAGATAAGAAATAGAATTGGGCCCAATACGGAGCCTTGGGGCACACCTTAAATTTAGACACAAGCGACTAAATCAGAAACTTCCTCGCACCAATAGTTACAATTCGTGAACGATTTGTTAAAAAACCTCTTATCCAATTTAAAAGCTCATAATTGATTCCGTAGGCTTTAAGCTTATGAAGCAGCTTTGAATGACAAACTGTGTCAAAAGTTTTAGCAAAATCAATGTATACAGAGTCAATTCGCATATCATTGCTTAAATAATTTGTCCATTCATTGAAAACGATAATAGTTGTGTACAAGTTAAGCTTTTTGCTAAAAACCCATACTGCTCTTTCAAAATAAGATTATTTCTTTTTAAATATGGCAAGAATTCATCTACAATAATTTTTTCAGCAATTTTGCATATGCAACTTATAAGGGAATTAGGACGATAGTTATTCCGCAAATATTTTAAGGCTTTTTTGTGAATGGGTAAAATCAAAGCTTCTTTCCATATTTCTGGTAAAACTCATTCATTGTAGCTTCAAAAGGTATACATAAAGGTAACACAATTTCTTCTGCAGTACACTTAAGGAAAAAGGTGGGGAAACCATCCGGTATTTTTGATGTTTTGGAAGGTAAACGTTTTAAGGCTTTAAGAACTTTTTTCGTGAAAAAAAGCTCACATAATGAAGGCCTATATTTTTAGGAACTAATTTTGAAAATTTTGGTAAAATTTGGTAAAAAATCTTTTGTAAAGAACGAAGCAAAAAACCTGTTAAACAAATTAGCTTTTTATTTATCGTCAACAGTGTACACATTTTTATCGTCTAAAATCGCTGGTATTGCTGATTTCGATTTTGTTTTTTATTTATATACTTATAGAATTCATTTACACTTCCGGAATCAACTATGTGTTTTTCAATATTTTTGTAGTACTGATCAACAGCTTCATCATATTCCTGGCAGCATTGTTTTATATTTTTCACGCAAATGAGTTATAATTTTTAGCAATTAAAAAATTCGGCGTTTCTTTTGCTCTACTTTTCTTATTATTTTTGGATAACGCTTTTTGTCATACCTAATCTTAGATTTAGGCACAAACTGATTTATGTAATGATTTAAAATTTCAGAAAACTTTAAAAAGAAATTTCAACATCTAAAGTTTTATCTTTTTTCAAACATAAATTTTTCATTACATTTCAATTTACTGCAGATAAATGTGTTTTTTTTGATTTACGAAAAGTTTGCCTTTTTAAAATTATGGCATCCGTAAAAATTTTTGTTTTCTGTTTGACGAGAATTTATAATAAAATTTACCGTACTATGATCACAAGTTTTAGAAAACAGCGGTTCTATTTCTATAGCAGTTGGTATTGATTTTGACGAACTAAAAACTAGGTCTAGTATACTATTATCGCGTGTGGGCTTATCTACTAACTGCTTTAAGTAGTTTCTTAAACAAGAATTTAAAAATTCTTGAGCGCAGTGATTACCGCGGTTGTTTGGAATTGACCACTTTTTTGACGCAAAAATGACGTCCCTAACTAATAACATAGGACAGTGTGCGGTACAAGCTAAATCAATTAAATTTGTTAATTTTAGAGTTTTCTCAATACTAAGATATATTTTGGTGGAAGAAGTCGGCTAGTAACCCACACAAGTTGTGTTTGCTCACAAAAACATCAATGCAAAATAATGTCCAATATCGCTAACTTTGTTTAGAAACAACCAAATTAATCTTCACTATTTTTAACGATGACTATCCCTCATATTATTATATTGCCATCGCCTACAATACTAAGTAATTCTTATTTTAAAGAAGCAGTGAAACTGGCGTTTCGTTTGATAACCAAGACTCTGTAAAAACTATTATTTCTAGCTAATTTGATTATACCCCTTGCAATTATAACTTCAAAAACAGCAAACAAATTTTATAGTTGTCTTATAGGCTTTGAAAGAAAAAATTTTAAGGTCAATCAAAAACATAATTGGTTGTGTATTATTTCCAATCATATATTCATTTTCAGATAAAAAAAACTGCGAACTGTCAAGTAAAAATGGTAAATTTTAAGAGAGCAATGAAATTTAAATTATTTCTTTTAAATTATTTGAAGTCATAAACAACAAAAAACAGATATTTTTGTAAAATATATTATTAAAGTGTCACTAACCCGGGAAAGCGGTTGCTCCTCTAGACTTCCGAAAACCTGTTTATAAAATAAATTTTTCCCAAATGATTTCCGTCGTCTTTGCATCTTCATTGAAAAAAAATTGAGAATTTTTCGTATGGGAAAGGAATACTTCAAGATAACTGCAATTAACTTTTAACAATCCAGGTATCAAATTAAACTATTGAAAAGCCGCTTTTGTTATATATGTATATATGTATACGTGCCTGATATACTGTATATACAAGGCGCGTGTATAGGAGGTTTTGTCGAAGAGGAGGGGCGGTCTAATGTTCCTTGAGGCTCAAGGGCGCGAAGCGCTGTATGCGTCGTGTAGCGGCGCAAAGCCGATGCGTAGCGTCGGGCCGGGAAGTCTGGGGTGTATCTCCCAGACATACGCCTCCCTATATACGCTACTGATATATATATATATATATATATTATAACAATTTAATTTACAAATTATGTGCTCAAAGAAAGCGGATATTTAATACTTTAATTTGATATCTTGATTGTTATATATATATATATATATATATATATATATATATATATATATATATATATATACATATATATGAGGCGCGTATATAGGATTTTGCCGAGGGGGGGTCTGCCAATGTCTCGAAAAGTGTTACGGCGCGAAGCGCCCTAACTGCATTGCGTAGCGGTGCAAAGCCGACGCGAAGCGTCAGCAGGTCTGGATCTAGCCGCCGAAGGCAAAAATTTTTTAAATATACACTTAAAACTTGCTTAAAATTGTCTCCAGCGACTCAGCGATTCTTAGAGTTATGGTTTTAGTTTCGTTTTTATAGCTTAGAATCAAACAGAAAGCGTTTAATTACATAAAAAGGAGCATTAAGCCAACGATGAGCGTCGACCGGGGGGTTTGGGGGTGCCCCCGTAACCGCCGGAGGCGAAAATTTTCAGAAATATGCTGTAAAAACGGCTTAAAAATTGTGTCCATGGCAATAATTTTACCATGAGTTTTGAGTAACCTAAAGCTTTATCAATTTGTTTGTTACTGTGGTAGGAGTGCCAAGCCGACGCAAAACGGCGGCCGGTTCTTGGGCGTCTCCCCAGCTGCCGGAGGCGAAAATTTTTTTTAAATAAGCACTAAAAACTTCTGAAAAATTTGTCTCCAGCCAGTCATATAAGCATAGATTTACTTTTGTTTTTATAACCTAATTTCTAAACAATTCGTTCGTTACAATTTTAAATTAGTATGATGTTAAAAATTTCCGCACCATATCCAATAGTTTTTCTTAAATTCTATTTAATATTTAAGGAACAGCCTGTTTTTATATAATTGGTTAAATTATTTAAAAATATGCGCGACTGCAAAGGGTTTAAGCAAAAAGTGGGTCTAACAAAGAAAAGTTTCATCTTCCTGCGAAGCGGAAAAGTTTTTACATTGAGCAATACGTAACTGAACCAAGTACAACA